>QNTS01002707.1:90471-127673 GCA_003317085.1 Hucho hucho | reverse complement strand
CTGTCTCTCTCTCTCTCTCTCTCTCTCTCTCTCTAGTGATATGACAGTGAAGATCTGGTCAGTGAAGGAGGGGAAGAAGAGGTGACAGTCGAGCGGAGCGTTATTGTGACATCATCATCAGCGGCCATCTTTACTCAGGGCCTTCACCCCTGAACTCTGACCCTCACACCTCAACCAATCAGGTGTGACACAACAGGACGTCATGGTTACCAATCATTACCGGGACGTCTAGTTTGGATGGCATGTGTGGTCGCAAAGTTTACTCTCCTCTGGAAAAAAAGCATATTAGGAGTGTCTTGAACTGAAATGCAAAACAGTGAAGTTTGATATTTTTTGCCTTTTCTTGTTTCAACTACCAATCCCTCTAAAACCTTTCCTGTGCCAGATAATGTCTGTCTGTCTGAGGGACGTCCATAGACAGAGCTACAAACTGAATGAACTGCTTCTATTTAATACTCCTTCAATAACAACCAGGACTCCAGGGAGTGAACTGACCCAGGGAGAACACAATTTCTGAGCTGACTGGAACACTTCCAGAGAGGAGGGCTGTTACTGTTTCATTCTCTTATCTGAGTGCATTTTCATGTGTTTGATACCATTCCATTGATTCCGTTCCAGCCATTACTTTGAGCCGTCTTTCCCAATTAAAGTTCCACCGGCCGCCTGCGGTGTACACTACACAGTATGTATACCTCAGAGAGGACTGAGTGATCTCAGTGTACACTACACAGTATGTATACCTCAGAGAGGACTGAGTGATCTCAGTGTACACTACACAGTATGTATACCTCAGAGAGGACTGAGTGATCTCAGTGTACACTACACAGTAGGTATACCTTAGAGAGTACTGAGGTGTACTGTATACCTGTGTACTGTGTACTGGTGTACTGTACAATATACAGTATGTTTGTTACAACCACTGGACAGTTTGTTGAGTTCATCTCAGCCCTGTGTGGTTCCTGTGTCGTCATCTCTTTGGCCTCTACTGCTCTGAAAGAGCTCTAATGACATCACCACTGACACCAGTCCTGTAGGAACACACACACCGAACACACACACACACACACAGAACACACACACACCGCTGTACTGTCATCAGACTAGGAGTGCTTATGCCAGCAAGAATACATTAATACACACATAGGCAGGATTATACACACGCACACACACACACACACACACACACACACGAACGCACACACACACACACGAACGCACACACACACACATACACGCACACACACACACACATGATCTCCTTCATCCCTACCAAGCAGTCACTCCACAAGGGCCAAAGTTCCAGATCATTATCTCTCCTGTCTTTATGGAGCCTGACTCTGTCTCCCTCCCAGGTGCCACCCTAGTCCCTATATAGGGCACTACTTTTGACCAGGGCCCACAGGGCTCTAGGGCCCACAGGGCTCTGGTTGAAATTAGCACAATAGGTTTGGAAATAAGGTGCTATTTAGGACGCACCCTCTCTCTCCACACTTCAATAAGCACCATGCAAATCACCATCTCAACCTCTCCCCTCTCCTCTTCCCCAGTGAGTCTGATTTGCTGTGTGCTTCCTCTTTGAGCTTATTAGGGGTTCAGCAGCGAAGCTCTAACAAGCGATTTATAAAAAAACGTTGAAAGCTCACGCCCCAAACTCCTCGTTTGAGCTACAAACATTTGGTATGTAGGCCCCTCTCCTCACATGGGAAATTATTGCCACAAGGACCATGATGGATTTTCCGCCATTTTGAATGTTGTGAATAACATTTACCGATCTGCACAAAACCTGATATCTTTCATCTTATGGGTCAAGGTCTCTCAATGCACTATTTTCCCAGGCTAGTATGTCAAACAACGAATAAACATGAGTGTGAGTGTGGTCTCACACATAAATTACTATAAATCAGTCACGGACATTCCTATTGTAATAAAAACTTTGTACACATGTTGCAAACACTGTCAAGACTTAACACATATCATCGCCCGGCTCGATTCGACCGTATGTAGCAAAAATTGGAAATTGTGTTTTTTACATTGGATAAAAGTAGAGACTCAGAGCTAGAACATTTTATATAATACACTACAGTTGAGGAACAATGAGAAAGTAATTCTGCTTTGAAGTTGATAAACTTGTAAACCCACTTTTGAGAAAATGGCCCTTCAATGTTTTGGTACACATACTGGAGAGCTCTTGTTTGTCTACACCCATTTGGCATCATTCACACCCTTTTAAGCTTTAGCCCCACCCATCTCATTAAGGATTCACATGTGAGGCTATGTGTCACGTGTGCTCCTTCTACGGCCTCTAGGTCACCAGGCTGCTCGTTATGGTGCACACCTGTCACCATCGTTACACGCACCTGCGCGTCATCAGACTCACCTGGACTCCATCACTTCCCTGATTACCTTCCCTATATATGTCACTCCCTGTGATTCCTTCCCCAGGCGTCATTGTTACTGTTCCAGTGTCATGTCTGTGCGTTGTTAGGGTTTCTTGTTTTGTATTTAGTTGCGTTTATTTATTAAAACACTCACTCCCTGAACTTGCTTCCCGACTCTCAGCGCACTCGTTACACTATGTACTAAACAACATAAGATTTCAAGACTAAAGGCTGGTTTATACTACGGGTGTGTTCTTCAATTCTGGCCTAGCAACAGCAGTCAAGCACCCAAGCTAACTGGCTAACGTTGGCTAGCTACTTCCAGACACAAATGAGAGAACATCTCACTCTAACCATTTTAAATCGCCCTAGTAGAGCTGGTTAGGCTGTTTTCATGTTACCCAGAGCGTTGGTGACTGTAACTGTGCTGCTGGCAACAATTGAATTACGCTTTTTGCCAACATTTACTGACACTGGCCATATTCAATGGGTGTTGAGTGTTTGTAAATTCGTCAGTTATTCTGCGCTCTGGCACACTCAGACGAGAGTGCTCTGAAATTGGAGTAGATAGCTAGAGCGAATTTACCAGCTACGTCTATTGACAGTTGTCGCAGTGACATCATAAACATTCTATTGAAATAGTTACTTGCCTAGTGGAGTCTTTTTGTTTAGACATATAGCTAGCTAGCTAAACAATGAACCATAATCCCAATTTATGACGTTACTACCCTGCGTGAATCTGCTGGTAGCTAACCAACCATGTTCAATGTTAGCTAGCTAACATTAGACTCTAACTAGCAATGCAAATGGCTCTTAATATTACTACACATATCATACACATAACATTAGCTAGCTAGCCAGCCAGTTAACGTTAGCTAGCTAACAACACTTTAACTTGAAATGAAAACGACTTTCTGACAAAATTAGAAATGTGTAATATCTGAAATTGTAGCTAGCTAGACTCTGACCTGTATACATGGATGGACACTTCTCCCTCTCTGTCGCAGATGCCATGGTTGCCCTTAGTTTGAAGATGTAATCCAGAGACCCGTGTTTTATACAACAGCCGTCTGTGAATTCTCTTTTCGACTCCGTCTGCGTATTTGCAGTCAAACGCCAGAATTTTCTCCATCTCCTTAGCTGTCATACTCTAATTCCACTGATTTCAAAACTCGGTCCTCCAGAAAGTGGAGAGCAACACTTATGCAGTTCTACTACATGATACATTTCAAAAAAGCTGCATTAGAAAGGATTACCTACACATACTGACCAGCTCATATTATAGGCAGAAGCGTGATACATGGCAGACCAATCCGAACTCATCTGTCGGCATGTCCAGCCCACTCATTATCTCAGCCAATCATGGCTAGCGGGAAGGTTGCTGACTTTTTCCATGGCTAAACCAACTAGGCTCCTAATTTAACAATTGTATTCTTATTTACAGATGGCATAAAAGTTTGTTATTAAGGCACATGAAAGTTCACATGTTCCAGAAGGCATTTCTGTTCCCCAAAACATTTGATTAACATTTTTTTAAGTTTAAGTTCAAATGTCTCTCCTGTGAAGTAGTGACACGCGACATACGCCTAGTTTCCTGAAACGAGTCACATATGCAAGCACCTTCATATTGACCTCACTGTAGCGCTATAAAGGACATATTTTTATATCTCTTGATCTGTTTGACTCAGAGTGATGGAATTTGGCACACATGCTCAATGATATGAGTCTAGATAACCTGTAAAGAATGGTTGAGTTTGGCCACATTGTGGTGCTGTAGGACTGAAAAAAACATTCATGCAACCTCATTGGCTCATAGCAGTCATATTGTTTCAGCTAGTCTTGGGAAATAGTGCATTTGAAGATGTGCATCCATAGATGCTATATCCCAAATTTGGTGCCGATCAGTCCAGCAGTTGTGGAGAAGAATATGTTTAAAATAGTCATCATAACTGAAAACTGTCCAAAATACATCGAAAACGCAATTATATTGGATGATCAGTCTGATTTTGAGTTTTTATTTGGCAAGCATGATGAACAGTACAGAAGTAGCTCGTCCTAGGGCGACGTGTCCAATTTGTCCTGATGGTGGCACAGTGGGCACACAGCTGAACCCCGGCAACGCTGCTTCCAGCTTTATTTAGCTGTTGTAGCTTCTGCACCAGACCTGGATTCAAATACTATTTGAAATCTTTTAAATACTTTCAGCATTTGCTTTAGCCTTTCTGGAGTGCCAGATGGGTGGGATTTTCAGTTTGGGGACTATTCTATTGGCCCATGAAGCCAGGCAAGCTCAATCAAGCACAGATAAAGTATTTTAAATGATTTCTAATAGTATTGTAACCCAGGTATTAACTGATGATAAGTGTAACTGCAGACGCCCATATAGAGCTGTGCTCGCCTAGCTCTAAGTCGCCACTACAGAGACAGTGTGGAGAGGAATGGTAATGCTAGCCAGCATAATACCCTGACTACACCGCTCGCGTCGCGTGCGCGAGCGTTACAAAATAAATTTAGAAATCTATATTATTAAATTATTGCACCCACACTGCTCACGCGTGCCAACGAGCGTCTGCGTTGCCAAGGGCTAAAATAGATGTCAGTTCTTTTTGTGATGCAGATCGCACTGCAAGTCCTGCCTCTCCCATCTCCTTATTGGTTTATAGAAGCAGGTACTCACGTGCCATCTCCTCATTGGTTATACCCACGTGGGTGACTGAAAGACGAACAAGGTCAGTGGCGGTAATGCACCTAATTTGTGAAAGTTTCCAATCACAATATAAAGTCAAGAGAAGAAAAAGTCTGGAAGGAGAAGAGATGACTAGAAATGATTCGGTTGGCCGTTTTATGTGTGGATTAATTGGCGGAGTAGAGGACCTTGTGCATTTCAGGTAAAATAACAACTCAATGTTTATATCCCAGGACAAATTAGCTAGCAAGTGCAAGCTAGCTAAATTGCCATAAATGTTTAATGCTTTTCGACCTGTCCCCAAATTAATATAATTGGTTCAGAGTTTGTTTTGATCTTTTAACCTGCTTGTCGTGATCACGTTTGGTGTGGGGGGACAAAATACATTTATGCACGATGGCGCACGATGGCCTACATAGTACACTACTTTTGACCAGAGCCCTGTGGGAGCTGTTGCGCCAGCCAGCTCTTCCCCTGTGCTTCTGCTGTGTGTGTGTGTGTGATGTTCGCTGTGCGCCTGTTGGGGTAGTGTGGGGGCGATCCCTAGCTTTACACACACTCACATTCACACAAATCCTCGTGTATTTTTAGGTAATCCATCTTGCCTGGCAGGGCTTGGGATTTACTGTCTGCTAAATGAAACATATTTATCTTCTAACCCTCCCACACCCCACACACGGCTGCACACACACACACACACACACACACACCACACACACACACACACACACACACACACACACACACACACACACACACACACACACACCTGTGGCGTACCACTATCTCCAGGCACCTGTGATCCGAGAATCTTCCTTCCATTCCATTGATTGACTCTTCCGTTCTAACCCTTTGAGAAGGGGACATTCTAATCAATTCACACTGATTATGTAACAAAGGCCTTAATGAACTGTTTGATTCTCAAATTGAACATTCAGAAGAAATGTGAAAGGGGAAATTGTCACACTGACTTCCTGAGGAGATCTTTAGATTCCTAGTGATCACGGAGTCATGGGTAACTCACAACATTTCTTCTCCTGTGAATATCTCTCTTTGTTATTGAGTGCAATTCATACGGTAAAGACTTCAAACGTGTGTACTGTACCATGACAAAATGGCTTGAATCAGAGGAAAGTATTGGTGGTCCGATATAGCAAAATAAATGATCCCAAATGAAATCTACTGCAATGGGCATCTCCTGTAATGGGAGCCTCTTGCAATGGGAATCATATGCAATTGGAAACTCCTGCAAAGGGAATCTCAAAAATGTGTTCTTAGAGATATGAAGAGCAGTCTTTGAAGACTGAATCGATTTTGGTTCCTCTTCTAAGACATTTTGATGCTGCTAACTTGTTGTAAACAGTGTTCGATAAAGAGAAACAGAAGAAATAAGGAAAAGCAATCATGGATTTTGTGTTATTCTGAGCGGGTCTCAGCTCTGATTGTAGGTAGAGGGAGTGTAGACAATAGTCCCCCGATCCAGTCTTAGAGTCTCTGTAGATCCCATAGTGTTTACCAAAGGCCTTGTTTATGAAGCCATTTGAACGTTTTAAGACACTGTCGATGTTCCCTTGTCATAGAGGAATATCTATATACTCTCTGTAGCCTTTTATGACTTATTTAATGACGTCTAACTATTATGCCTTGTTGACTCCCTTTGTCTTTCCTTGTGTTGTACCATTTACCACATCCTCTATCTTGTTTGTTCAGAGGACCAGGCTGAACGTGAAGGATGTTGAACGTCATCCCACAGCTGTTCCAATCACCTATAGCTAGCTAACTATGTGATGGTCTACTGTACTCTACTGACTGTACCGTATCAGCCATTCATTCAGTGTGTTTCACAGTAGCTGTTAGAGAAAGCTGTGCAGTACTTACGGTGCTTTAAAGGTGCCCCTGCGTGTACATTTGCAGTAGGATAGAGCTGCATGATCATAGTTGTAGTGATGGAGGTGGAGAGGTGAAGAAGCCTCATGTTCTAATCAATGACATAACAAAGGTACTGTAGTTTTGTAATTCCGGTATGGAACACTGATGATAACAATCTAAATTCTGACCCCTAACCTCAAAGGGTTAATGAAGCCAAACAGATGCACCCAAATCTCTTTGTTCTCCAGTTGGAAGCCCTATAAAGACAGCCCTCTTTTCAATTATTGCTGTAGGTTCAGAGGCTTCTTCTCAACTCCATCAGTACCTGTATATCGCTATTATAATGTCTTTCTATTGGAGGGGAGATTTTTGGCACAGTTTGGAATATCCTGGTTATCTAATGCCCCATACATCGAGTAATGACTTTCTTTCCCATCCGTGTGCAGATTTGACCATCAGTATACCTGTGCTTCTCATTTCACCTCGAGATACACAGAACCAGTGAACCTCTCAGCTCCTCTGAGACGCCTCTCCTTGTCTCAGCTTCGTGCCTCTGCTTTCAGGCGCACTGTCTTACAGTACACATAGAAATACAATAAATAGACAGGACATGTGTCCTCTGAATTCTGTATGAAATATGTCTATGTATTCTATTTCTATGGCTGTACAGAAGCTGTTACCATTCTCAGCCTTACTCCAGGAGTCTGTTCAGGAGGATAAATGTTACAGAACATTCACATAGAAATATGTATGGTCTAGAACAGATGTGAATGCCTGTTTGTTTGTTTGTGTATTCTATTCGTTAGCTTTCATTTCTATCTGAGATGTTCTGAACATTTTACCTCACTGAATATATCCCAGGCTGCTGTGCTGTGTTCTCAGGGCATTTAGATCTAAATCAAACGCTGACCGAGCTGGTATGTAGGCCTAATCAAACGCTGACCGAGCTGGTATGTAGGCCTAATCAAACGCTGACCGAGCTGGTATGTAGGCCTAATCAAAACGCTGACCGAGCTGGTATGTAGGCCTAATCAAAACGCTGACCAGCTGGTATGTAGGCCTAATCAAAACGCTGACCGAGCTAGTATGTAGGCCTAATCAAAACGCTGACCGAGCTGGTATGTAGGCCTAATCAAAACGCTGACCGAGCTGGTATGTAGGCTTAATCAAAACGCTGACCGAGCTGGTATGTAGGCCTAATCAAAACGCTAACCGAGCTGGTATGTAGGCCTAATCAAAACGCTGACCGAGCTTGTATGTAGGCCTAATCAAAACACTGACCCAGCTGGTATAATATGTATTGAGTGGCTGTTCAGAAATGCACACAGAGTTCACACAGAGGGATGCCTGTCTATTGCCTGCTCTGTTTCTCTTTATGCTTTACAGGCAGGTAAAGTGGGCAGGAACATGTCTCTGGCAGTATCTGTGAACCGGGGTCAAACTCTATACAGGGTCAAAGGTCATACCAGGTGCCTTTTTATTGCACAGGCTTCTCCCCTTGCGGACTCTGCTGTAAATGTTTGTACACATATATTGTTCTTTTCCTTACAATGTGCATGTGACCAAATACCATGTAAAATACCTTGACATGTAGATGCTGTAATTACATGGATTATTTATGATGGATCAATAAATCGTTCCTTCAAATGAAGTAAAAAACATCAACGGATAAAATCTAATTATTATGGGGGTTTACAAAATTACTTTTTGGGGAAAGTCTTTACTGAAATCAATCTTCAATTGAACTATAATTGAATAATTGAATGATTAAATATATTTGTATGCAGTCAGCTGTCAATGTTTGGGGCAACAGAGCGGCACGTTGGTGAGATACCACAGATGTGGGTGGAAGGGAACACTTCTACTAGTCCTCTGTACCAACACTGATAGGATCTACTCCTCTATCTCTCTGTACCAACACTGATAGGATCTGCTTCTCTGTACCAACACTGATAGGATCTGCTCCTCTGTAGCAACACTGATAGGATCTACTCCTCTATCTCTCTGTACCAACACTGATAGGATCTGCTCCTCTGTACCAACACTGATAGGATCTACTCCTCTGTAGCAACACTGATAGGATCTACTCCTCTATCTCTCTGTACCAACACTGATAGGATCTGCTCCTCTGTACCAACACTGGTAGGATCTACTCCTCTATCTCTCTGTACCAACACTGATAGGATCTACTCCTCTGTACCAACACTGGTAGTATCCACTCCTCTGTAGCAACACTGATAGGATCTATCTCTCTGTACCAACACTGGTAGGATCTACTCCTCTATCTCTCTGTACCAACACTGATAGGATCTACTCCTCTATCTCTCTGTACCAACACTGATAGGATCTACTCCTCTGTACCAACACTGGTAGGATCTACTCATCAGTCTCTCTGTACCAACTTTGATAGGATCTACTCCTCAATCTCTCTGTACCAACACTGATAGGATCTACTCCTTTGTACCAACACTGATAGGATCTAACCAATTACTAGGGACTCTAATCACGATAGATTGTTCCCCCTCTCCTTCCATTTACCAAACAAATGCCAACAAATGCCAACAAGAGAGAGATATAGACAGATAAAAACAAGTGGCATATGGAAGAGCAGGTTATCAACTTTTTAGAAGGGAAAGACGAGGGCACTGCCCAGGGGGTTTAAACACTTGCTTATTATTTTCCTGGCTTTCGCACCGTGGAGGCAGTGGTGGTGGCAGCAGCAATCACATTCCCCTCGCATGTATCTTCATTTCCTGTGCAGATTGTGATCATTAACTGGTCTGGGTAGAGCTAGTCGAGGGTTCTCCACGGGAGACTCTGTCACGGTGATGTATAGCAGCCGTTAAAGCTAGAGAGGAGGAGGAAACTACTTCATAATGTTTCAGAATGCAGACATACACACACTCATAAACAGGCTCTCTCTCTCGCTCTCTCTCTCTCTCTCTCTCTCTCTCTCTCTCGCTCTCTCTCTCACACTCTCTCAATTAAATTTTAATTTCAATTTAAGGGGCTGTATTGGCATGGGAAACATATGTTTACATTGCCAAAGCAAGTGAAATAGACAATAAACAAATGAACAGTAAACATTACACTCACAGAAGTTCCAAAAGAATAAAGACATTTCAAATGTCATATTATGTCTATGTAAAGTGTTGTAATGATGTGCAAATAGTTAAAGTACACAAGGGAAAATAAATAAATATAAATATAGGTTGTATTTACAATGGTGTTTGTTCTTCACTGGTTGCCCTTTTCTTGTGGCAACAGGTCACACATCTTGCTGCTATGATTGCACACTGTGGTATTTCCCCCTGTTGATATGGGAGTTTATCAAAATTGGATTTGTTTTTTCGAATTCTTTGTGGGTCTGAGGGAAATATATGTCTCTAATATGGTCATACATTTGGCAGGAGGTTAGGAAGTGCAGCTCAGTTTCCACCTAATTTTGTGGGCAGTGTGCACATAGCCTGTCTTCTCTTGAGAGCCAAGTCTGCCTTCTGCAGCCTTTCTCAATAGCAAGACAATGCTCACTGAGTCTGTACGTACTCAAAGATTTCCTTAATTTTGGGTCAGTCACAGTGGTCAGGTATTCTGCCATTGTGTACTCTCTGTTTAGGGCCAAGTAGCATTCTAGTTTGTTCTGTTTGTTTGTCAATTCTTTCCAATGTGTCAAGTAATTATCTTTTTGTTTTCTCATGATTTGGTTGGGTCTAATTGTGTTGCTGTCCTGGGGCTCTGTGGGGTCTGTTTGTGTTTGTGAACAGAGCCCCAGGACCAGCTTGCTTAGGGGGCTCTTCTCCAGGTTAATTTCTCTGTAGGTGATGGCTTTGTTATGGAAGGTTTGGGAATCGCTTCCTTTTAGGTGGTTGTGGAATTTAACGTCTCTTTTCTGGATTTTGATAATTAGCAGGTATCGGCGTCATTCTGCTCTGCATGCATTATTTAGTGTTTTACGTTGTACACAGGATATTTTTGCAGAATTCTGCATGCAGAGTCTCCATTTGGTGCTTGTCCCATTTTGTGAATAGTTGGTTGGTGAGTGGACCGCCCTTCTTGTATTGTCTCTCAGATCGTTCACAGCTTGGTGGAAGTTACCTGTGGTGCTGATGTTTAAGCCGAGGTATGTTTAGTTTGTGTGCTCTAGGACAACGGTGTCTAGATGGAATTTGTATTTGTGGTCCTGGCAACTGGACCTTTTTTGGAACACCATTATTTTTGTCTTAATGAGATTTACTGTCGGGGCCCAGGTCTGACAGAATCTGTTCAGAAGAACTAGGTGCTGCTGTAGGCCCTCCTTGGTTGGTGCTGCTGTAGGCCCTCCTTGGTTGGTGCTGCTGTAGGCCCTCCTTGGTTGGTGCTGCTGTAGGCCCTCCTTGGTTGGTGCTGCTGTAGGCCCTCCTTGGTTGGTGCTGCTGTAGGCCCTCCTTGGTTGGGGACAGAAGCACCAGATCATCTCTGTCTCTCTTCACTTCCACCAATAATACATTCAAAAATGTTATTTTATTGTCTCTTTAATGTAATTTTCATTCGATTTTTTATAATTGTTTTCTGTGGGGGTCTAGTCCCATTTGTTCATCCGTCAGTCTCTTTGCTTTGTTTTTCCTCTCCCCAGTTATCCAATACACTCTGACATTGTTTGCACTAACTAGTTCTAATTATATCATTATAATATTGTAAGTACAAGCCTCAAAGTTTCCCAGGTTTTGTTTTTCCCTTGTCAATTACCCAATACTCCCTAACTATTTTACCAACTATTTTTTGCACAAAAATGTGATGTGTCTCTGTGTTAGACATAGGGACACATCCTGCCATTCATTATATTACCTACCATAAAAGCCCCCAAAACACTTATATAACAGAATATCATGACTCCAAGGTTTACCTCTTACGAATCCAGACAATTCCAACACATACAGCACATTATAAACTATCTATCATATTACTTAGAACAGGGCAGCTCTCTACTCCCCAAAAAATAGCTACTGTAACAAAGTAACCCTTTGGTGAACTTGAACATCACATCCGTCATTGACTAGTAGGCCATACATCTCATTTCGATTAGGAAGTGTTGCGCTTTGAGCAGGTAACAGCAGGATATGTGTTCAGCCTTGACCTTTCAGTACAGTTATGTGGTTAGAGTAATCAGAGAGCTCCGTATGCCTTTCTCTGCTGATTTCCCTTGTTCTGTCATGTCCTCTCTCCCCTGGGTCTGAGCGGTCTAGAGATGGACGATAAAGACTGGTGATCTATGACTCAGAGAGAGGAGAAAGGGATAGAGCTATATAGATAGATAGATATGGGGAGGAATTGAAAGAGAGGAATTGAAAGGGGATAGGGTAGAACAGGGGAGCACAGAGAGACGGAGGAAGACAGAGAGGGTACTCTGTGTGGAGGGAGTTCATTTGAGAGAAGCAGGGAACTGAGAGAGAGAGAGAGAGAGAGAGAGAGAGAGAGAGAGAGAATCTGTATGGGTTTAGACAGAGAACCAAGACTACGTCAGCAGAACAACATGGCCTAATCCCTCTCTTTGTATGGAACGCCGTTTGAGTCTTTGCGTGTCAAAAAAAATACACTATTTGACGTGTCAAATAAGCTTGTTGACCGATCAGGACCTGAATGACTGCACATCATATAATAATTTAACGCATTCATACATTTTTTATGTAGTTATTACACATTGATTACACTATCACTTGTATTTCACAACAACTGTGAATTGAGCCACATTTATTGTCAACCTATGTGTATTGAACACTATTCCCGAGGATTAACAATACTGAGTGGATGTTTGAGTCTGATAACTCTGGAGGACGCTGGGAAAAAATATATTCGGTATTGAGTAGACTGATACCCCATTTCATTGATCCCCAATCCTTAGGTAAATCTGTACAGTGCAATATGAATGTCAATACACACAATAGGTTGACTGGGGAAGTGATTTCACACGGTCACAGTCCCGCGGTAAGAGCTACAACGCTAATATTTGCGTAAACTTTTCCCAGTTGTGTTCTGTGGGTGTCACCGAGACCGATACCCCATTTCATTGCTTCACATTCCAACCTTGTTTAGCATTATCTAGTCTAAATATGGCATGATTTCACCAATTGTAACCTTCTGCATCACTTTCAAATAGGTACTTTTATTTTGAAGACAAACCGCAAATTCCACTATTGTGCCTAATCCTTATTGTGGCTAGCCTCACAACACATTACCCGGTCCGGTCGAGCCTCACTATCAAGATGAAGCTATTTGGCTTCTTATAACGTTAGCTTTGGGCAACAGGTTAAGTAGCGGCTAGCTAGTTATTTTCATGAACTGAAGTTTAATTTCAATAGGTGAACAACAAGTGGCTACCTAGCTAATACTTGCTCACAAGGATTCCAAAATCAGTGCTAAGAATTATGAAAATGACTGCAGGTTCTACTGGTCATTGTTTTCAGGCTGGTTGTATTGGTGCTAGCTAGGTACCAAGCTAAAGCTAGCTACCCCAGAAGTTGCGGTCAAACAAATAACATTGTTCGTGGCCAGTGTTTGCTTGTTAGCAAACTTTTTTGTACAGATTTGACAGTGCTACTGATAGTAGTGGTGGCGCCTGGCTTGCATGTGCAAATTCAGAACACACAACATTCTATAATAGAACTGTGTTATTTGACATGTATCTTTTTTGACATTTAAAGACCCAAACGACGCTCCATAGCTTTGAGTTTGGGCTTAATCACTCAGTGTGTGTGGTTTAAACACTGTCTTCGCACAATGAGACACATCTTATTAAGGACATCGGTGAGTTAACTGTTGAGCCGATAAGGTTAAAAGGAAAACTATTTCACGGCACTGTGGAAACTTCCTTTAAAAACTTTGAAGAACTGAACATCAGACATTACCTTAATGCAGTCGTAATCATCAGACCTGGGTTGAAATGCATGCTTATTGAAGTATTTGGATTTTAAAGACTTTTAAAAAATGTATAATGGAGCCTAATTAACTACTTCTATTACTAATCACCTGTGATATTTAGAACCTTTATTGGAACATATTAGACATGGATAGATTAGAACATACCATATATGACATGAGAAACATGTTTGTAAGTGATAACATCATAGGCAGGTCGAACAGATTCATGTTTGTTAGTGATAACATCATAGGCAGGTCGAGCAGATTCATGTTTGTAAGTGATAACATCATAGGCAGGTCGAACAGATTCATGTTTGTTAGTGATAACATCATAGGCAGACTGTACAGATTCATGTTTGTAAGTGATAACATCATAGGCAGGTCGAGCAGATTCATGTTTGTTAGTGATAACATCATAGGCAGGTCGAGCAGATTCATGTTTGTAAGTGATAACATCATAGGCAGGTCGAACAGATTCATGTTTGTTAGTGATAACATCATAGGCAGACTGTACAGATTCATGTTTGTAAGTGATAACATCATAGGCAGGTCGAACAGGTTTGTGTTCTATTTGATACAGTTTAGTCAGAGAGTACATTGTCTTTCTCACACACACACACACACACACACTCACAGACGTCAGTGGTTTTTGGGTTAGGGGTTAGGGAAAATAGGATTTTGAATGCGACTGAATTGTGTGTCCCCACAAGTTTAGCTGTACAAGACCGTGTGTGTGTCATATTTGGCTGAAGTGTCATAGACACTCCGATAGCTCCAATAAACCAGCTTCTCTACTGTTAGAACACACAATACCCTCTCAATCTATCTCTCTATTTCTTACAGCAGCCATTGCAACAGAAGCATGTTTCTTTTCCCTGTCAGAATGACATCAAAGTCCACTAACATTGAAGAACATACACAACTTTGTTACTCTTGAGATGATCGTAGATAAAAACTCTCGTCCTCTGACCACAGATTCAGTGAGGTATCGCACACTGTCTTTTCAGTTTGTTTTCTTCCTCTTCACTCCCTCCCTGGCCCAGACCAGATTCTTATTTTTTTCAGTTAGTCTTCTTCCCTTTCTTCTTCTTCTCCTCCCCTTCTGCAGTATCTGCAGTCTCTTCCCTCCCGCTCTGACCCGTTACAGCTGGGTTTCCTGTTTCCTTCCATGGCAGGAAGCTGTAAGACACCAGGGCTGTGATGAGATACATGAGCATGCCTGTGTAGTGCCCCACCACCAGGCAGAGTGGCTGTGCCAGGACGAACAGACAGAAGACGTTGACGCTGGCGCTCTCTGCCAGCTCCACCCGGTCCTCCTGACTGGCACGCAGCACGCCGAAGAAATATATCAACGCCACCGCCGGATAAAAGGCCAACTCAACCATGGTGACGTCCGAGTCAAGGGAGAGAGCTGGTGTGTTTCTCCTGATGATGTCCGAGACACGGACACGTAGACGCAGACTTAGGACACGCCACAAACAAACTCCTCGCGGGAAAACAAGAAGTTCCACACACATATACTCGTTGGTCTTTCAGTCCTACCGACACACACAGAGAAGACAGATGAGATGTGAGGGTATGTCCTGCAGAGAGAGAACGATGGACCTTTGATCATCAGTCCCGTTGGATCAGTAAAACATTAGCTAGCTTAGCTAGTATCTGATGGGGTCAATGCCTTCTCACACTATGTGTGTGTGTGTGTGTGTGTCAAGCTATATTCCCCAGGTCTTATCTGATGGGGCCAAGGCCTTATGTGCCACAGCATACAGCTCTAACTACTGACAACAGATATGATAAAACAAAATGCACTGTAACCTACTCACCTCTTGGTATTAAAGACATGCATTATCAAAAGCTCTCAGTACAGTGCTGACAATGCACCAGTTGTGATGAAGAGGCGACTTTAGGATGCTGGCCTTCTAGGCAGAGTTGCAAAGAAAAAGCCATATCTCAGACTGGCCAATAAAAAGAAAAGATTAAGATGGGCAAAAGAACATAGACACTGGACAGAGGAACTGTGCCTAGAAGGCCAGCATCCCGTAGTCGCCTCTTCACTGTTGACTTTGAGACTGGTGTTTTGCGGGTACTATTTAATGAAGCTGCCAGTTGAGGACTTGAGGCGTCTTTTTCTCAAACTAGACACTAATGTACCTGTCCTCTTGCTCAGTTGTGCACCAGGGCCTCCCAATCCTCTTTCTAATCCTAGTGGCGCCGACAGAGATGGACGCCTCGCTTCGCGTTCTTAGGAAACTATGCAGTATTGTGTTTTTTTACGTATTATTTCTTACACTTTTACCCCAGGAAATCTTAAGTCTTATTACATACAGCCGAGAGGAACTATTGGATATCAGAGCAACGTCAACTTACCAACATTATGACCAGGAATATGACTTTCCGCAAGCGGATCCTCTGGTTTTTATTTATTTTATTTATTTAACCTTTATTTAACTAGGCAAGTCAGTTAAGAACAAATTCTTATTTTCAATGACGGCCTAGGAACAGTGGGTTAACTGCCTGTTCAGGGGCAGAACTGCCTGTTTGGACCATCACCCAAAACAACGGCGCCGCAGAAGGGGCAGACGGAGCGGTCTTCTGGTCAGGCTCCGTAGACGGGCACATCGCTACCCGCTCCCGAGTATACTACTCGCCAATGTCCAGTCTCTTGACAACAACGTAGACAAAATCTGAGCAAGGGTTGCCTTCCAGAGAGACATCAGAGATTGTAACATTCTTTGTTTCACGGAAACATGGCTCACTCAGAATACGTTATCAGAGTCGATACAGCAACCCGGTTTCTTCACGCATCGCGCCGACAGAAACAAACATCTCTCTGGTAAGAAGAAGGGCAGGGGTGTATGCCTTATGATTAACGAGTCGTGGTGTGATCTTAACAACATACAGGAACTCAAGTCCTTTTGTTCACCTGACCTAGAATTCCTTACGATCAAATGCCGATAGCATTATCTACCAAGAGAATT
Organism: Hucho hucho; assembly: GCA_003317085.1. Lineage (NCBI taxonomy): Eukaryota > Metazoa > Chordata > Actinopteri > Salmoniformes > Salmonidae > Hucho > Hucho hucho. The sequence continues at coordinate 110,868 of QNTS01002707.1, read as the reverse complement.
CTCTTCTATTATAATCACAGCCGTGTATATCCTCCCACAATCAGACAACTCGACGGCCCTGAAAGAACTTCATTGGACTCTATGTAAATTGGAAACCACATATCCCGAGGCTGCATTTACTGTAGCTGGGGATTTTGACAAGGCTAATCTGAAAACAAGGCTCCCTAAATTTTATCAGCCTATCGTATGCGCGACCCGGGCTGGAAAAACCCTGGATCATTGCTACTCTAACTTCCGCGAAGCATACAAAGCCCTCCCTCGCCCTCCTTTCGGCAAATCTGACCACGGCTCCATTTTGTTGCTCCCAGCCTATAGACAGAAACTAAAACAGGTCTGTTCAATGCTGGTCCGACCAATCTGATTCCACGCTTCAAGAATGCTTCGATCACGTGGACTGGGATATGTTCCAGATAGCATCGGACAATAACATTGATGTATACGCTGATTCAGGGAGCGAGTTTATTAGCAAGTGCATCGGTGACGTGGTACCCACGGTGACTGTTAAATCCTTCCCCAACCAGAAACCGTGGATTGATGGCAGCATTGGCGCAAAACTGAAAGCACGAACCACTGCTTTTAATCATGGCAAGGCGACCGGAAACATGACCGAATACAAACAGTATAGCAATTCCCTCCGCAAGGCAATCAAGTGAGTGTGGTGTCAGGAAAATAACCTCACTCTCAACTGTCAACAAGACAAATGAGATGATCGTGGACTTCAGGAAACAGCAGAGGGAGCACCCCCCTATCCACATCGACGGGACAGTAGTGGGGAAGGTGGAAAGTTTTTTAAGTTCCTCGGCATACACATCACGGACAAACTGAAATGGTCCACCCACACAGACAGCATGGTGAAGAAGGCGCAACAGCGCCTCTTCAATCTCAGGAGGCTGAAGAAATTTGGCTTGTCACCAAAAACACTCACAAACATTTACAGATGCACAATCGAGAGCATCCTGTCGGGCTGTATCACCGCCTGGTGCGGCAACTGCTCCGCCCACAACCATAAGGCTCTCCAGAGGGTAGTGAGTCACAGGAAGGCCAAAAAGATAATCAAGGACAACAACCACCCGAGCCACTGCCTGTTCACCCCGCTATCACCCAGAAGGCGAGGTCAGTACAGGTGCATCAAAGCTGGCACCGAGAGACTGAAAAACAGCTTCTATCTTAAGGCCATCAGACTGTTAAACAGCCATCACTAACATTGAGTTGCTGCTGCCAGCATACAGACTCAATCTCTAGCCCCTTTAATAATTAATAATAAATAATTTGATGTAATAAATGTATCACTAGCCACTTATACAATGCCACTGTTGACATACCCTACATTACTCCTCTCGTATGCATATACTGTACGCTATACCATGTACTGCATCTTGCCTCTGCCGTTCGGCAACTGCTCATCCATATATTTATATGTACACATTCTTAATCATTCCTTTACACTTGTGTGTATAAGGTAGTTGTTGTGAAATTGTTAGATTACTTGTTAGATATTACTGCATGGTCGGAACTAGAAGCACAAGCATTTCGCTACACTCGCATTAACATCTGCTAACCATGTGTATGTGACCAATACAATTTGATTTGATTTGATTAGGTTAGAGACAGTTTGCGCTGTTCTGTGAAGGGAGTAGTACACAGCGTTGTATAAGACCGTACTTTGTTTCTGGCCTTTTTGAGCCTGTAATTGAACCCACAAATGTTGATGCTCCAGATACTCAACTAGTCTAAAGAAGGCCAGTTTTATTGCTTCTTTAATCAAAACAACAGTTTTCAGCTGGGCTAACATAATTGCAAAAGGGTTTTCTAATGATCAATTAGATTGGATTAGCTAACACAACGTGCCATTGGAACACAGGAGTGATGGTTGCTGATAAGGGCCTCTATACGCCTATGTAGATATTCCATTACAAATCTGCCGTTTCCAACTACAATAGTCATTTACAACATTAACAATGTCTATACTGTATTTCTGATCAATTTGATGTTATTTTAAATGGCCCCAAAAAATTGCTTTTCTTTCAAAAACAAGGACATTTCTAAGTGAACCCAAACATTTGAACGGAAGTGTAGGTAAAGATGACCATCTATCTATCGATTGAGTTACTGAATCTACGACAGGATCATAGTTAGTTGAGACTATGCGGTCAATCCCTGGCACAATACGAATTCCGAGATATGTAAAGCATTCCGTTGCATTAAAAAAAAGAAGTCAGAGGTGTAGGTCTACGTCTTTCCTCCTCCTTTAGCATCATAATTGAGGATTTTGCATAATTTATTTTGGTCCAGAAGTGCGAGTATGGAATTCCAAGTCTGTAAGAAACAAAATTACATCGTCTGCATAAAGGGCAATTCGATGTTCCATCTGATCTATTCTGATACCTGAAATATTGGGGTGGGACCTAACAACTATGACTAGAGGCTCAATAGCTAGGATAAACAGGAGAGGAGAAAGAGGGCAGCCCTGCCAAGAACCCCTGCAGATGTCAAAAGGATTAGATACCATATTAGTAGTAAGGATCTCTGCAGTGGGATTTGTATATAGTATCTTTATCCATTTACAAAAGCTCTCACCACAACCAAAATGAGTTAACACTTCAAAGAGGTAGGGCCACTCAACCCTGCGTCCAACGACAAGATCGCAGTGTCTGTCAACCCTTGTGAAGGCCTTCTCTGCATCCAACGACAGGATCACAGTGTCTGACGACCCAATTCTAGCATGTAGAACATTTATCACTCTCCTAACATTATGAAATCCTTGACGACCTTGAATAAAGACATTTTGGTGTCTACCCAGCACATCCGGGAGAAAACCCTCCAACCTCCTCACAAGTGCTTTACAAAGAACCTTAGTGACAGAATTCAAAAGTGAAATATCACGATAGGAATCACATTTGGTATTCAGCTTTCCGGGTTTTAGGAGCAGAGTGATCAGAGCTCCTCTCAAAGGGGGCAGGAGATCATTTTCCTAAGATTCCAGGAGGGGAGTGCACAGTTTCTTCCCCGCCCTCATACTATCAATTTCATTGGAAATTTCCTCTAGTCAGCTCAGCATTAAGAATATCCTAAGATTCATATGAAATATTGGGAAACTCCAAACTAAAAAGCTAGCCTGGGTATCAGTTTTAGGAGGACACTCTGATGCATTTTTCATAAAAGGAATTAAAGGTATTGTTTATCTCCCGAGGGTCTACCGTCACGGCTCCCCCTGCATCCTGTAATGAATTGATTGCTCTCTGCTTGCTGCTGTTTGATTTGCCAGGCCAACAGCTTCCCAGCTTTTTCACCCTGGTCGTAATAGGATTGGTTTAGTCTCAATAAGCTTGCTGCAGCTCTACCCGCGTAAATTCTATTATGTTGAGCCCTGAGCAAGAGCAACTCCTTGCGTGCACCTGTGGAATTAGTGAGGAAAGTTTCTCTCTCCAGAGATTTAATTTTGGTTTCAAGTAATTTCATTTTTTGCCATGTATTTTTTTACTTGAAGCTGGTGACATGTATAATTTGACCTTTTATGAAAGCTTTAAAGGCTTCCCATCTACTACAAGTCGAAGTCTGTTGTATTAATTGAAAAATATAGGTCAATTTGCTGTCCAATGAATTCTGTAAAACTTGTATCTTGCAGCCATTTAGGTTGGAAGTGCCATTTAGGTGGGTCACCTACTAAATTAGAATCGGAATATATAAGAGATGCTGGAGCATGGTCAGAGAAAACCATGCTACCATAAAAGCAATCTTCAATTTTAGAGCGTAATGCTGCTAAGATCAAAACATTGTCAATTCAGAAATAGGTCTGATGAGTGCTAGAGTAACAGGAGTATTCCACATAATCTGGTTAAATTTCTCTCCAAATCTCTATTAAGTTTAAATCCTTCATAAAATGCTATATGGTTTTCCTAGATTAGGTGTGGGAGTAGTTTAAACCCGAGGTACGATCGTTAACAGGATCTAAAGTGGAATTAAAGTCTCCAATAGAATTACCTGGAAGTGTGGAAAGGTTTAAAAACAAATCAGTAAGAATTTTGAATCATCTTCGTTGGGACCATACACATTAATTAAATTCAACCGCAAGGTACCCCGTCTAATATTAAACTCAGCAAAAAAAGAAACATCCTCACACTGTCAACTGCGTTTATTGTCAGCAAACTTAACATGTGTAAATATTTCTATGAACATAACAAGATTCAACAACTGAGACATAAACTGAACAAGTTCCACTGAACAAGGGGGGGGGGGGCTCAAAATCTAGTGTAAGAGTCAGTATCTGGTGTGGCCACCAGCTGCATTAAGTACTGCAGTGCATCTCCTCCTCATGGACTGCAGCAGATTTGCCTGTTCTTGCTGTGAGATGTTACCCCACTCTTCCACCAAGGCACCTGCAAGTTCCTGGACATTTCTGGGGGGAATTGCCCTAGCCCTCACCCTCCGATACAACAAGTCCCGGACGTGCTCAATGGGATTGAGATCCGGGCTCTTCGCTGGCCAAGGCAGAACACTGACATTCCTGTCTTGCAGGAAATCACGCACAGAACGAGCAGTATGGCTGGTGGCATTGTCATGCTGGAGGGTCATGTCAGGATGAGACTGCAGGAAGGGTACCACATGAGGGAGGAGGATGTCGTCCCTGTAACGCACAGCGTTGAGATTGCCTGCAATGACAACAAGCTCAGTCCAATGATGCTGTAACACACCACCCCAGACCATGATGGACCCTCCACCTCCAAATCGATCCCGCTTCAGAGTACAGGACTCGGTGTAACGCTCATTCCTTCGATGCTAAACGCGAATCTAACCATCACCCCTGGTGAGACAAAACCACGACTCGTCAGTGAAGAGCACTTTTTGCTAGTCCTGTCTGGTCCAGCGACGGTGGGTTTGTGCCCATAGGCGGCGTTGTTTGTCGGTGATGTCTGGTGAGGACCTGCCTTACAACAGGCCTACAAGCCCTCAGTCCAGCCTCTCTCAGTCTATTGTGGACAGTCTGAGCACTGATGGAGGGATTGTGCGTTCCTGGTGTAACTCGGGCAGTTGTTGTTGCCATCCTGTACCTGTCCCGCAGGTGTGATGTTCGGATGAACCGATTCAGTGCAGGTGTTGTTACACGTGGTCTGCCAATGCGAGGACGATCAACTGTCCATCCTGTCTCCCTGTAGCGCTGTCTTAGGAGTCCCACAATACGTACATTGCAATGTATTGCCCCTGCCACATCTGCAGTCCTCATGCCTCCTTGCATCATGCCTAAGGCACGATCACGCAGATGAGCAGGGACCCTGGGCATCTTTCTTTTGGTGTTTTTCAGAGTCAGTAGAAAGGCCTCTTTAGTGTCCTAAGTTTTCATAACTGTGACCTTAATTGCCCACCCTCTGTAAGCTGTTAGTGTCTTAACGACCGTTCCACAGGTGCATGTTCATTAATTGTTTATGGTTCATTGAATAAGCATGGGAAACAGTGTTTAAACCCTTTACAAAGAAGATCTGTGAAGTTATTTGGATTTTTACTAATGATCTTTGAAAGACAGGGTCCTGAAAAAGGGACGTTTCTGCCGGCGGGATCACAAATTGTTTGCAATATCTGATATGGAATGGACTTATGGATAATAATAATAATAATGATAACTCCCCTTGCATGGGAACTAAATGAGGCTGCAACGACCTGCCCAGGCCACCTCTTGCGTATCTTAGGAATGTTGCCAGATAGTAGATGTGATTCTTGCTAAAATATGATCTTCGCCTGAAGTTGTTTTAATCTACCTATTACCTGTTTTATTTTGGCGATTTTATTTAATGCCATACAGTTCCAGGATGTAAATTTAACCTTAACACTATGAGTCATCGAATTTACCAGGGACACTTGAACTAGAACATTGCCCCATAGGAGCACATTGGATCAGCATAATATACCAATAGACCTCTGTTACCACCATAAACAAAAAACTCAAAGGACGCTTTAAAGCACGTAATTGTACATAAACACATGCCTAACAATCAACCACGAACGTGTGATTAACCCTCTAACCCCAAAGTCTAACAGACTTCCCTCTCCCCCTCTCAGTGACACTGAGCTAAACACACGAGGAGCCGGCTCAGCCTCTGCGGTTTTTTCCACTCCGTACACTTTCTGCCCCGTCACTTCTCATTACACTATATTGTGTTCACCATTTAACAACGAACCAAAACAAAATACCAGGAGTGAGCCAGAATATAAGACCACCGTGATCGAGCCTCATATAGGCCTAAATAAAACAAACCCGCACGTTCCGATGCATAAAAGCAAAGTTTCATAAAAGCAAAGTTTCATAAAAGCAAAGTTTCATGGTACATAAAATTATAACAAGGCTAGGCGTACTTGTAAACTGGCCATGTTACTATAGTTCAATAGACAGTACTACGTTAATAGATAAATTATAACACGGTGAACTGGCTCCAACTTTAAATACCTGTTTAGACAAAACAGAAAGCAACAGTTCGAAAAATAGGTTAAAGTTTAACTTTCTGTTGCTGTTGCCACTTCTTCAGCGTTGCTCCGCTTCCACACCTCTGCCTAGCTTCTCAAAAAACTGCTCCGCCTGGACAGATGATTCCATACCGGATAGCTTTAGCCCGTAGCCGCTGCTTGACACTGTCAAAACGTTTCTGCTGCTTGTGGACTTCCATGGAGAGATCTGGGAAGAACATAACTTGCCGATTCTTGTAGAGTACTCTCCCTTTGGCCCTGGCTGCATTCACCACCCGCATCTTATCTTTATAGTTGAAGAACTTCATTATCAGAGCCCTAGGGGTGCGTTGGGGTCGGATCGTGGGCCAGAAATCCGAGGAGCTCTCTCAATGATCGAAGGAGAGCGGAGTGGCTCCATCTCCAGAGCCTCCGGAAGCCACCGCTCTAGGAATGAGCAAGCATCAGCAAGCATGTCTCCCCTCAGCTCCTTCTGGGACATGTACTAGTCTCAAGTTCGATCTCCTGCTGAGGCTCTCCAAATCAACTAGTTTAGAGGTAAGCGATTCAACCTTTTCCTCAAGAGCGGTGGTCGTTGCCTGCAGGGCTATAATGTTGTCTTCGGTTCCAGAGATGCGTACCTCAGCCTGAGAGATTTGCCCAGCACATTCTTTGACTTCCTTGTTATCGTTGTCCACTGCAGACAGTATATGTTTGAATTTGATAGAGAATTCTGCATTCATATCTTTGATGGCCTTGAGGATATCTTCGGAGCTAACGGCACTGCACGTGTTTATCGCCTCAGTCCTGCTTCCACCACTAGCACATGAAGCTTGCATGGCGCCTTCGTCCTCAGACTCTAAACTTTCACTCGTTAAGTCTGGCTTTTTGGTGTGACTTTTCTTTGTCGGCATTGTGGGTTTCGAAAAATAATAAACTATTATTGCCTTTCCTGGTACATTAAGCTTAAGGGTGAACTTATTTCAGGATTCATTTCAAATTTGTAGCGGAGCTAAAAGGTATGTGACTGATCAGGTCTGCGCCAACCCGGAAGCCTCCATGACGTAGCTTTTAGCAGCGGAATGTATAAATACCCAGAACAGATGGATTTGTACAATGCTTCCCAGCTCAATACACTCACTCTGTGTCTAGTTTATTGTGTTGGTTTTAATTGATGTTATTACCACAGCACTGATGATGAGAATGAGAAGGCTATTTTAAAGATACAATACAGACAGGGAGGATGTTATTGCTGACCTTTCTGTCCATTACAGAAATGATTGTCCATGGTCGTCATTTGTCCCCGACGACACCCTAATTGCTTCCAGAAAGGCAATATTTTTGTTCGCCATGACGCAAGCTAGGAGCAGAAATACAGTAATTAGACCACTGGAACAGGAATCAGAGTGAGAGAGAGAGAGAGTGGGCGAGAGAGAGAGAGAGTGGGCGAGAGAGAGAGAGTGGGCGAGAGAGAGAGTGGGCGAGAGAGAGAGGTCACTGTCAGCCTAGTTCCTGTTACAGACAGAGACAGGGTGAGCCCATGTTGGAGACAGACAGGGTGTCTGTGTTTATGCACACGAGAGAGAGAGAAACACAGACAGACAGGGTGGGTTGTCACTGTCAGCCTAGTTCCTGTTACAGAGAGAGACAGGGTGGGTGGTCCCTGTAGAGAGAGAGAGAGAGAGAGAGAGAGAGAGAGAGAGAGAGAGAGAGAGAGAGAGAGAGAGAGAGAGAGAGAGAGAGAGAGAGAGAGAGAGAGACCCCATGTTACAGACAGAGACAGGGTAAATTGATTTCCGGGGCAGTGTTCAATAATTTCCTAGTATAGAGAGGGAAACAACCAACCGCTCTCTGGCTGACTGCCTTGCTTTGGCTCCCTAGTGTGATGGTGTGTGTGCTGGGGGGTGTGTGTGAGAGAGAGAGAGAGAGAGTGAGGGGAGAGAGAGAGGAAAGAAAAGGAGCGAGAGAGGGTAGAGGAAAGAAAAGAGGAGAGAGAGAACAATAGATAGAGCTCTTATTGGAGGTGGAGGGTCACTTTTACGGATGAAAAGCATCACTATCCTCTGTGGCTTAGAGACAGTCTGCAGATTCCCTGTGTGTTCATAAACCTCCACATAAAACGAGTTGTATTGCTTTATAAAAGCAGCACTAACAGCGCAGGCGACGGGAAGCTGTCCACTACTGTGGTGCTGAAACGAGGCGCACTTTTAATGAAGATGTATTGCCACTCTCACAGTAATGTAATGACAACACTGACTGAATTAATAGACAACTGAAATGGCAGACGGTGTCATTAAATATATGCAAAATGCATATGTTGGATTCAGTCATTAATAATGATGATGGGTTCGCTGCGCTGTAAATGATTGTCTGACGGACAGAAGAAATTAGGCTATTTTTATAATGTAGCTTTAAGGTGAATCCACAGAAACACCACGGATATATGTTTCAAAATAGATGACCAGCTATATGACACCTGAATGAAGGCATTACAGAAACATCCAGCTGTGCGCATATAGCCGGGAGGCGGGCTGGGAACGCCCGCGTGGAATCGCATGTGGGAGGGAGGATGGGAAATGGAGGGAGGTGGAGTAGAGAGAGTAGTAGTGTAGTGTAGAAACCGCGTTCTCTCTCTTCAGTCTCCGGTCCGCTCAGTCTGCTCATCAGCCGATGGAGTAGAGCTCCCCTTGACACGCAGAGAGGTCACCAGGTTACTCCCCTATGATGCGCTGCCTGCTGTTACCGTGAGCGTTGCGGTATCAGCTGTAGCTAGCGCGGCAGAACGGTAGGTCGCTTCCAGGGTCTCCCCAGCCTAAACGGCACTATCTATGGATAGTTCGTCAAGTGCGCTTCTCCAGAGGGCTGTTGGTGTCCAGTTTCCCTGAATATCTCTCTCTCTCTCTGTCTCTCCCTGACTGGCTCTCTCAGTGTTATCGCGACCCACCGGGAGTTTGGACACGACACAATCACCACCCAACACGCGCTCAACCGGGGCCAGGCTGTGCGAGTCACGGATCGCTCCCGAGCCGCCCCGCGCGCTCGCCCTCGCGCTTGCCCCTATGGAGGGGGACGTGATGGACAAGCTGGAGGACATGGCCTCGGTGTACGAGTTCGACCCGATCACCGGGAACATCCCCGCCACTAAAGTAGAGATCACCGTCTCCTGCAGGTGAGTTAACCCCAGTGGACCGGGAGCCTTTCATCTTCAGTAGTGCTATTCTTATTGTAGTCAGTTGTGGACGCAGAATGGAAACAAAGTCCACTTGTTTGAATATCCGAAGTTTGTGTGTGTGTGGTGAGTGAGTGAGTTTGGTTAAAGAACACCATTGTTTTTCAAAATGTGATAATGAACAACACTCAGCAAGTAGTCTTCAACTCCTATTGAGTCCTAACTGGCCATGCGTTATGGTATGGGGTTATAGAAATATATAACATGGATAGGGGAGATTCTCTGGCAGTGGAGGGGTTTTGGGTGGGAACTGCTATATCTGTATTCAACCAAGGTAGGGTGCGGCTGAATAATACAGGACAGGGAGTTGTCGGTATCTCAGAAATTGGAATGCAGTTCTTTTTTTTTATTATGGGTCAATTATTTGAGTGAGGAGAGTTACACTTGGATTGATAACAATGAGAGGCATCTACCCTGGTCGATTTCTGCTCTGTTTGTCTGATATGGAGGTCATTTTCATTCTACATACAAATGTGGGATCTTTATTTGAGACACTTTGCTACAGCAGGAAAATAATCCTGCAGCTACTGGAAATGTGAATTATTATGTGGATTATAAATAATGGACATTTTTGTAGGGGTTGAAACATTTTTGGTAAGGAAAAATCAAGTCTGACATTTCGAAGTGGAAATTACAAACTTCAAAATCCTATTTAAACCTCAAATAAACTACACGTTTTACATTTCCTCCATTGCAGAAATGTTATCCTGCAGCAGGGTGATCAAATTAAGCTCCAATATCTGTACATCACTCCTCATCCAGCCACTCTTTAGAAACATTAGCTAGCTGGATGAATCATGAATAGATCAGCTGCACTGTGTCATCATGTATTGGCTAATGATGGTGTTTTTGTTGTTGTTAATGGATCTGAATGATCCTATACTCCTGTGTATCTTAGCGTACAGATTTTAGGACTACGTGCATTTTGATGCACCCTCAGTGTATGTGTGGATGTGTGTGTGTCTGTAAGTCTGTGTGTTAAGTGATGCGAGAAACCACTTGTGTCCACAATGCTGTGTGTGTGTGCGTGCATGTGCGCATGTGCATTTTTTTGTGCATATTGTCATGTCTATTTTAGATGAGTGATGAATCGGAGCTAGATTCTGTATTCCGTCACATACCAGCAAAGCAGTGCTGTTTTCAAGGCCTCAGGTCATAAAACACCACTTCTTTCCATCCTTCCTTCCTTCCTGTGTGTTATTTTAGAGTCGCTAAAATTGATCTGTTTGGTCTTGTCCCACCGAGCTAACTGAGTCTCTCAGGATAAGAGTGTCTGCTAAATGACTAACTGAGTCTCTCAGGATAAGAGTGTCTGCTAAATGACTAACTGTAAGTCTCTCTGGGTAAGAGTGTCTGCTAAATGACTAACTGTGAGTCTCTCTGGATAAGCGTGTCTGCTAAATGACTAACTGTGAGTCTTTCTGGATAAGAGTGTCTGCTAAATGACTAACTGCAAGGTTCTCTGGATAAGCGCGTCTGTTAAATGACTATCTGTGCATCACATTCATCTCTCTCCTTTGCGTCCCCCGCCTCCCTCTCAGGTAATCACAGAAGCACGGAGGGAGAATCAAACATTATCAACCATCCCCATTCTCCCTGTAGTGTCCTCACCTTCCTTTCCATCTCTAACTAGATCCAAGCCAAGGACACAGCTAGGCTGTACTGAGAAACAGACACTGCATCTGCTTGCCTGTGAGAGGCTAGAAAACTCAAGGACACACACACACCTCTGTTGTAGAGCAGTGGGAGCCTGTTGAGAGGGTTGGAGAGGGACTGAGCCCTAACAAGACTCTACTGTATTATTGAACACTGGTTGGTTACACTGCTGCATCTTTTACTGCATCCTGAGGTAAAATGTACCTTGAGAATGGCAGCAGCTGAAACATTGGAGCTGCCTGATTACAGTATATTGAATTCAATAATACATGGATAATTACATTAAACAAGCAAGAATGTGTACTTTTTTTAATATGTGTGCACGCTATCCCTCTACATAGAGGTAAAACACTGTATTCACAATGCCTCAGAGTCAGAGCGCTGATCTGGGATCAATTTCACCTTTTAGATCATACAGAATAAGGTCTAATGGACAGGGAGGACCTGATCCCAGATCAGCACTATGACTGAATACTGGTCCTTTTAGATCACATGGACAGGGAGGACCTGATCCCAGATCAGCACTATGACTGAATACTGGTCCTTTTAGATCACATGGACAGGGAGGACCTGATCCCAGATCAGCACTCCTACTCTAAGACACTTCATGAGAAAGAAGTGGCTTAGATTTTCTTTTTATTTAACTAGGCAAGTCAGTTAAGAACAACGACACTAGGCCAAATATGTGCCGCCCTATGGTAGTCCCAATCACAGCCAGATGTGATACAGCCTGGACTCGAACCAGGGACTGTAGTGAAGCCTCTTGCGCTGAGATGCAGTGCCTTAGACCGCTGCGCCACTCGGGAGCCCTCTGATTCACTTAATGCACTCTCCACATCCATGTATTTGTTAGCTGAGGTACGCTTAACACTCAAAGTTAACAAAAGATAATTCTGGACAGCTAGAGGGGGCACCCACCCACACAGATTTTTTGAGTGAGTTTGTGTGATCATGTGCAATTGAATCTCATTGTGCTCAGTGATCTCATTCAGCATTTGGTATCATTCATTAATTCAGCTAAATACTGTAGTTGGATTCAGACAAAGGGAGTTCGGGGTTTTTCAATGGCACCTTGTCTCTTCCTATTGCAAAGGTGTAATTGGTGAATTTATTTTAGTGAAGGTATGTGTGATTGTGCAGGTGTGTTTACCCATTGGTTGTATTCTCCAGTGAGTGACAGAGAACGTGTGGGTGTTCACTCAGTCTTAGTGTCAGTGTTCAATATGTGAATGAAATCTATTTAGTCATGTTCCTTTTATATGGCCCACATGATGAAAATGTTTTTTTTTGTTTTTTTTACACACATTTCTATAACAACCGTGTAATATGCAGTGCTACTGGGGCATTTATGGTGCAAAGCAATTCACCTTGAAATCTCCACCTCTGTGTCACCAAACGACCCATTCATTCCATCGAATCTGTACATTCCACATGGCATCATAAATCAATCTGTCACGCATCTCAAGTCTTTCCACATCCAAACAATGAGCAGTTCAAGGCATTACAAATCTATGTGAATGGCTTTTGTTAAGGCCGTTGACGGATGCATTGTGAGTCAGAATGGCAGTGAAAGAAATACATTCACGGTGTATTACTGGCAGGGCTCCAATACTACTCCACACTGGTCCTGTTGACAATGTACTGTACTCTACCATAGGTAATATACTGGTCCTGTTGACAATGTACTGTACTCTACCATAGGTAATACACTGGTCCTGTTGACAATGTACTGTACTCTACCATAGGTAATACACTGGTCCTGTTGACAATGTACTGTACTCTACCATAGGTAATACACTGGTCCTGTTGACAATGTACTGTACTCTACCATAGGTAATACACTGGTCCTGTTGACAATGTACTGTACTCTACCATAGGTAATACACTGGTCCTGTTGACAATGCCATCACAACAAGTGGTCCTTTGAGACACCTGTAATATTTGTATTTATTAGGGATCCCCATTAGCTGTTACCAAGGCAGTAGCTACTCTTCCTGGGATCCAAACACACCAAAGCACCACATTACATATAAAACAATAGATAAAACAGTGAACTAGTTTGGTACTGAATGAGCTAAAGATAAAACAGTACATCATATAACATCCCTACACCACCACATATCCACAACACAAAAGTTAGCAGAGTTATTAAATGGCGCTGGAGAAGAAGGCTGACGTTTTACATGTCCCCAACCATTTGTGTTTTTTTGTTTGTTTCTTTGCGTTGTTTGTAACTTATTTTTTTACTTATTTTGTACATAATGTTACTGCAACCGTCTCAACCGAAAATAACATCTGGGCATCAGAGCTGCGATTACTCACCATGGACTGGCAGAAACCTTTTTTTCCTTTAACGAGTCTTGACGAGCCCGACGTGAATGACATACTGCTTTCCCGGGAACAGGCCCAGATCCCTGTAATTTGCGTGAAGAGAAGGCGAAGAAAAAGGGGCGGGCTGCCTTTTGAGAATTCGTAGGCGATCGAATAAACGTGCAATCTTTGGAAAATAAAATTGATGACGCAGAAGATTAAACTCCCAACAGTACATTCAAAACTGTATCTTATGCTTCACGGAGTCATGGCTGAACGACGACATTATCAACATACAGCTGGCTGGTTATACGCTGTATCGGTAGGACAGAACAGCGGCGTCTGGTAAGACAAGGGGCAGTGGACTACGTATTTTTGTCTCGAGCTATTGCTCGCCTGAGGTAGAGTATCTCACGATAAGCTGTAGACGACACTATCTACCTAGAGATTTTTCATCTGTATTTTTCGTAGCTGTTTACATACCACCACAGACTGAGGCAGCATTGAATGAGCTGTATTCCGCCATAAGCAAACAATAAAACACTCACCCAGGGGCGGCGCACCTAGTAGCCGGGGACTTTATTGCAGGGAAACTTAAATCTGTTTTACCTAATTTCTATCAGCATGTTAAATGTGCAACCAGATGGGAAAAAAACTCTGGACCACGTTTACTCCACACACACAGACGCATACAAAGCTCTCCCTCGCCCTCCATTTGGCAATTCTGACCATAATTCTATCCTCCTGATTCCTGCTTACAAGAAAAAATTAAAGCAGGAAGCACCAGTGACTCAATCAATAAAAAAGTGGTCAGATGAAGCAGAAGCTAAGCTACAGGACTGTTTTGCTAGCACAGACTGGAATATGTTCCGGGATTCCTCCGATGGCATTGAGGAGTCCACCACATCAGTCATTGGCTTCATCAATAAGTGCATCGAGGACGTCGTCCCCACAGTGACTGTACGTACATACCCCAACCAGAAGCCATGGATTACAGGCAACATTCGCACTGAGATAAAGGCTAGATCTGCCGCTTTCAAGGAGCGGAACTCTAACTCGGAAGCTTATAAGAAATCCCGCTATGCCTGCCGACCAACCATCAAACAGGCAAAGTGTCAATATAGGACTAAGATCGAATCGTACTACACCGGCTCTGATGCTTGTCGGATGTGGCAGGGCTTGCAAACCGTTACAGACTACAAAGGGAAGCACAGCCAGTGACACGAGCCTACCAGATGAGCTAAACTACTTCTATGCTTGCTTCAAGGCAAATAACACCAAAACATGCATGAGGGCACCATCTGTTCCGGAAGACTGCGATCACGCTCTCCGCAACCGATGTGAGTAAGACCTTTAAACAGGTCAACATTCACAAGGCCGCAGGGCCAGACGGATTACCAGGACGTATACTGCAAGCATGCGCTGACCAACTGGCAAGTGTCTTCACTGACATTTTCAACCTCTCCGAGTCAGTAATACCAACAGGTTTTAAGCTGACCACCATAGTACCTGTGCTCAAGAACATTAAGGTAACCTGCCTAAATGACTACCGACCCGTAGCACTCACGTCCGTAGCCATGAAGTGCTTAGAAAGGCTAGTAAGACTCCTGAACATCTATCAAATGGCTACCCAGACTATTTGCATTGCCCCCCCACCTACTCCCCCTCTTACACTGCTGCTACTCTGTTTTTGTCATAATCTATAGTCACTTTAATAACTCTACCTACATGTACATATTACCTCAAATAACCGGTTCTCCCACACATTGACTCTGTACCGGTACCCCCCGTATACAGTTTCGCTATTGTTATTGTACTGCTGCTCTTTAATTACTTGTTACTTTAATATCTTATCCATATTTTTTAAAACTGCATTGTTGGTTAAGGGGCTTGTAAGTAAGCATCTCACTGTGAGGCGCTGTTGTATACGGCGCATGTGTCTAAAAATTTGATTTGATTTGAAATGTTCAATACAACCATACAACAATATCACAATGTGTGCATATGCATGTGTCTGTACCTTTGTGTGTGTGTCTCTTCACAGTCCCTGCTGATCCATAAGGTGTATTTTTACCTGCTTTTTAAGTCTGACTCTACTGCTTGCATCAGTTACCTTATGTGGAATAGAGTTCCATGTAGTCATGGCTCTATGTAGTACTGTGCGCCTCCCATAGTCTGTCCTGGACTGTGAAGAGACCTCTGGTGGCATGTCTTGTGGGGCAGTGGTTCCTAAACCTTTTGTAGTCCTGTACCCCTTCAAACATTCAACCTACAGCTGCGTACCCCGTCTAGCACCATGGTCAGCGCACTCTCAAATGTTGTTTTTTGCCATCATTGTAAGCCTGCCCCACACACACAATACATTTATTAAACATAAGAATGGGTGTGAGCTCGTCACAATCCAGCTCGTGGGAAGTGACAAAGAGCTCTTATAGGAGAAGGGCACAAATAATATAATAATCAATACATTTATAAAACATTTATTTGTTCATCAAAAATTGTGAATAATTCACCACAGGTTAATGAGAAGGCTGTGCTTGAAAGGATGCACATAACTCTGCAATGTTGGGTTGTATTGGAGAGAGTCTCAGTCTTTTTCCACACAGTCTGTGCCTGTATTTAGTTTTCATGCTAGTGAGGGCTGAGAATCCACTCTCACATAGGTACGTGGTTGCAAAGGGCATCAGTGTCTTAACAGCGCGATTTGCTAAGGCAGGATACTCTGAGCACAGCCCAATCCAGAAATCTGGCAGTGGCCTCTGATTGAATTCAATTTTCACAGAAACGCTTGTTGCAATTTTGACGAGGCTCTCTTGTTCAGATATCGGTAAGTAGACTGGAGGCAGGGCATTAAAGGGATAACGAATCCAGTTGTTTGTGTCATCCGTTTCGGGAAAATACCTGTGTAATTGCGCACCCAACTCACTCGGGTGCTTCGCTGTTCGTAAGCTTGAGTTAATTTGCACACAAAAAATCCTACAATGATGGAAAGATCTGTGTGTTGTTCTTGTTAATGCAGACGGAGAAGGGCTCCAACTTCTTAATCATAGCTTCAATTTTGTCCCGCACATTGAATATAGTTGCAGAGAGTCCCTGTCATCCTAGATTCAGATCATTCAAGCGAGAAAAAACATCACCCAGATAGGCCAGTCGTGTGAGAAGCTCGTCATCGTGCAAGCGGTCAGACAAGTGAAAATTATGGTCAGTAAAGAAAACTTTAAGCTCGCCTCTCAATTCAAAAGAAGGTGTCAATACTTTGCCCCTTGATAACCAGCGCACTTCTGTATGTTGTAAAAGCGTTACATGGCCGCTGCCCATATCATTGCATAGTGCAGAAAATACACGTGAGTTCAGGGGCCTTGCTTTAACAAAGTTAACCATTTTCACTGTAGTGTCCAAAACGTCTTTCAAGCTGTCAGGCATTCCCTTGGCAGCAAGAGCCTCTTGGTGGATGCTGCAGTGTACCGAAGTGGCGTCTGGAGCAACTGCTTGCATGCGTGTTACCACTCCACTATGTCTCCCTGTCATGGTTTTGCACCATCATTACAGATACCAACACATCTTGACCACCAAAGTCCATTTGATGTCACAAAGCTGTCCAGTACTTTAAAAATATCCTCTCATGTTGTCCTGGTTTACAGTGGTTTGCAGAAGAGGATGTCTTCCTTAATTGACCCCCCATAAATGTAACGGACATATACCAAGAGCTGTGCCAGGCCCGCCTCGTCTGTTGACTCATCCAGTTGTAACGCATATAATTCACTGGCTTGTATACGAAGCGGTAATTGTTTCAAAACATTTCCTGCCAACACATGATGCGTCGTGAAACAGTGTTGTTTGATGAAGTCATTGTCTGTATAGGTTTTTTTGCCTTTTCCCCCAGCATTGGCCCAGCCATATCCGCGGTAGCAGGAATAATTAAGTCCTCCACGATAGTATGGGGCTTGCCTGTCCTTGCCACTCGGTAGCTCACCATATAAGACGCTTCTAGCCCCTTCTTATTAATGGTAATCTGTTGCTTTTATACATGTCTTACTACTCAAAAGTAATCTTAATTCTCGCTCAAAAAATTTGTGTGGCTTATTTTTCAAATTGCCATGTTTTGTTTCGAAATGTCTGCGCAAGAGTGAAGGTTTCATCGAGTTTTGAGCTCTTCAGCTGCATCAGATTCACAACTGTCAGTGTCCATGCTAGCTGGGCTAACAACAAATGTAGAATTACTGATGCTAGCATTGGATGTGCTCGTGGATTCAGAACAACTTGTGTCGTCAACAGGTGCAGGTGTAGTACTGCTGGTAGTAGCAGTACTACCAGTAGAGTCTCTACACTATAACAACACTATCAACAAGGCAGGTTCTACAGGCCTTACTTTTTTTAAACCATTTTCAAACAAAACTTTATGAGCAGCAGCTATGTTTGGCTACATACGGGACCGTTAGTGGATTTCCCTCGATGAAAGTAAGGGTTAATGTGATTGGATGTTAATTATTTGTCTAGGCTACCTGTATTTGACATTGTGTTGTTATTTCGCTGAACACTAGATGGTTTCATTGAATTGTTTGGCAGTGAAACTAGGCTACTCAGGCGAGGAAAAAAAACATTATTACAATTTTTTTATAAATGTATTTGTTGTACCCCCGATGGCATTGCGCGTACCCCTGGGGGAATACCTGTTGTGGAGTATGCATGGGTGTCCGAGCTGTGTGCTAGTATTTTAAACATACAGCTCGGTACCTTCAGCTTGTCAACACCTCTTACAAAACAAGTAATGATGAAGGACCTGCCTTGTTGATAATGTTGTTAAGAAGGCAGGATTAAGAACAAGCTAGCAGTAAAATCAGATAAAAAACCCTAGATAAAACTACACCTCACGGCACAACACGGACTGTGATGAGACACGCAAGCGCACAGTAGAGAGAGCACGAGAGAGAGAGAGAAGAGAGAATCACCCTTTATGGCTGTGAGGTCTGGGGTCCGCTCACCAACCAAGAATTCACAAAATGGGACAAACACCAAATTAAGACTCCACATGCAGAATTCTGCAGAAATATCCTCTGTGTACAACGCAAAACACCAAATAATGCATGCAGAGCAGAATTTGGCCGATACCTGCTAATTATCAAAATCCAGAAGAGAGCTGTTACATTCTACAACCACCTAACAGGAAGCGATTCCCAAACCTTCCATAACAAACCCATAGCCTACAGTGAGATGAACCTGGAGAAGAGTCCCCTAAGCAAGCTGGTCCTGGGGCTCTGTTCACAAACACAAACAGAACCCCAAGACAGCGACACAATTAGACCCAACCAAATCATGAGAAAACAAAAAGATAATTACTTGACACAATCCTTTCTCGGAGCTCTACGGACAATTCCTTCGACCTCATGGCTTGGTTTTTGCTCTGACATGCACTGTTAACTGTGGGACCTTTTGAAGACGGGTGTGTACCTTTCCAAAATCATGCCCAATCAATTGAATTTACCACAGGTGGACTCTACAATCAAGTTGTAGAAACATCTCAAGGATGATCAATGGAAACAGGATGCACCTGAGCTCAATTTCGAGTCTCATAGCAAAGGGTCTGAATACTTATGAAAATAAGGTATATATGTTTTTTATTTTCAATACATTTGCAAATATGTCTAAAATACAGTTTTTGCTTCGTCATTATGGGTATTGTGTGTAGATTGATGAGGGAAAAAAACGATTTAACCCGTTTTAGAATAAGGCTGTAACGTAACAAAATTTGGAAGTCGAGGGGTCTGAATACTTTCCCGAAGGCACTGTATTTCCCTCAGATAACACAGACCCAAATCAAATTTTGGTAACCTCCTATAACTATTGGGTGAAATACCACAGTGTACAATCACAGCAGCAAGATTTGTGACCTGTTGCCACAAGAAAAGGGGACCCAGTGAAGAACAAACACCATTGTAAATACAACCCATATTTATTTATTTTCCCTTTTGTACTTTAACTATTTTCACATTGCTACCACATTGTATATAGACATAATATGACATTTGAAATGTCTTTATTCTTTTGGAACTTGTGTGAGTATAATATCTACTGTTCACATTTTGTTTATTTCACTTTTGTTTATCCATTTCACTTGCTTTAGCAATGTAAACATATGTTTCCCATGCCAATAAAAACCATTGAATTGAATTGAGAGAAAGAGAGAGAGAGATACTCAGAGCAAGAGATACTCAGAGAGAGAAATATACTCAGAGAGAGAGAGATACTCAGAGAGAGAGATACTCAGAGAGAGAGAGATACTCAGAGAGAGAGAGAGATACTCAGAGAGAGAGAGAGATACTTAGAGAGAGAGATACTCAGAGAGAGAGATACTCAGAGAAAGAGAAGTGAACTTCTGGGTTGCTTCCATCACAGCCCCTCAATATATATACTGTATAGTGTACTGCTTTGATATAATTCCCCAGCTAACTATCTGTCTCCTGATCTTCAATTAACATATTTATGCATGGTGCCATATGAAACCAGACACTTTCTCTCCCTATCTGATGGATACGCCCCAAATGGCATCCTATTCCCTTCATAGTGCACTTTATAGGGAATAGAGGGCCATTTGGGACTCATGCTATATCTGATGGCTCGTCACTGATCTGGGGCAGATACGACCGCAGCACATCACACTGTGAAAGAAAGAGAGAGAGAGAGAGAGAGAGAGAGAGAGAGAGAGAGAGAGAGAGAGAGAGAGAGGAAGAGTGTGTGTGTGTGTGTGTGTGTGTGTGTGTGTGTGTGTGTGT
>QNTS01002707.1:57805-75405 GCA_003317085.1 Hucho hucho | reverse complement strand
AACTACTGTAGCTTTCTGTAGCTTAATTACTGTAGCTTTATGTAGCTTAACTACTGTAGCTTTCAGTAGCTAACCTACTGTAGCTTTCTGCATCTTAACTACTGTAGCTTTCTGTAGATTAACTACTGTAGCTTTCTAAAGCTTACCTACTGTAGCTTTCTGTAGCTTAACTACTGTAGCTTTCTGTAGCTTAACTACTGTAGCTTTCTGTAGCTTAACTACTGTAGCTTTCTGTAGCTTAACTACTGTAGCTTTCTGTATCTTAATTACTGTAGCTTTCTGTAGCTTAACTACTGTAGCTTTCTGTAGCTTAACTACTGTAACTTTCTGTAGCTTAACTACTGTAGCTTTCTGTAGCTTAATTACTGTAGCTTTCTCTAGCTTACAGTAACTACTGTAGCTTTCTGTAGCTTAACTACTGTAGCTTTCTCTAGCTTAATTACTGTAGCTTTCTGTAGCTTAACTACTGTAGCTTTCTCTAGCTTACAGTAACTACTGTAGCTTAACTACTGTAGCTTTCTCTAGCTTAACTACTGTAGCTTTCTCTAGCTTAATTACTGTAGCTTTCTGTAGCTTAACTACTGTAGCTTTCTCTAGCTTACAGTAACTACTGTAGCTTTCTGTAGCTTAACTACTGTAGCTTTCTGTAGCTTAACTACTGTAGCTTTCTGTAGCTTAATTACTGTAGCTTTCTGTAGCTTAACTACTGTAGCTTTCTCTAGCTTACAGTAACTACTGTAGCTTTCTGTAGCTTAACTACTATAGCTTTCTGTAGGTTAACTACAGACTCGACAGACTCGACAGCCTTGGTTTCTCAAATGATTGCCTCGCATGGTTCACCAACTACTTCTCCGATAGAGTTCAGTGTGTCAAATCAGAGGGCCTGTTGTCCGGGCCTCTGGCTGTCTCTCTGGGGGTGCCACAGGGTTCAATTTTTGGGCCAACTCTCTTCTCTGTATACATCAATGATGTCGCTCTTGCTGCAGATGAGTCTCTGATCCACCTCTACGCAGACGACACCATTCTGTATACTTCTGGCCCCTCTTTGGACACTGTGTTAACTACCCTCCAGATGAGCTTCAATGCCATACAACTCTCCTTCCGTGGCCTACAACTGCTCTTAAACGCAAATAAAACTAAATGCATGCTCTTCAACCGATCGCTGCCTGCACCTGTGCCCCTGTCCAGCATCACTACTCTGGACAGTTCTGTCTTAGATTATGTGGACAACTACAAATATCTAGGTGTCTGGTTAGACTGTAAACTCTCCTTCCAGGCTCACATCAAACATCTCCAATCTAAAATTAAATCTAGAATTGGCTTCCTATTTCGCAACAAAGCATCCTTCTCTCATGCTGCCAAACATACCCTCGTAAAACTACCGATCCTCGACTTCGGTGATGTCATTTACAAAATAGCCTCCAATACTCTACTCAACAAATTGGATGCAGTCTATCACAGTGCCATCCATTTTGTTACCAAAGCCCCATATACCACCCACCACTGCGACCTGTACGCTCTCGTTGACTGGCCCTCGCTTTACACTCGTCGCCATACCCACTGGCTCCAGGTCATCTACAAGTCCCTGCTAGGTAAAGTCCCGCCTTATCTCAGCTCGCTGGTCACCATAGCAGCACCAACCCGTAGCACGCGCTCCAGCAGGTATATCTCACTGGTCACCCCCAAAGCCAATTCCTCCTTTGGCCGACTCTCCTTCCAGTTCTCTGCTGCCAATGACTGGAACGAACTACAAAAATCTCTGAAACTGGAGACACTTATCTCCCTCACCAGCTGTAGGCACCAGCTGTCAGAGCAGTTCACAGACCCCTGCACCTGTATATAGCCCATCTGTAAATAGCCCAACCAACTACCTCATCCCCTACCGTATTTATTTATTTATCTTGTTCCTTTGCACCCCAGTTTTTCTACATTGCACATTCATCTACTACACATCTACCATTCCAGTGTTTAAATGCTATATTGTAATTACTTTGCCACCATGGCCTATTTCTTGCCTTACCTTCCTTATCTTACCTCATTTGCACTCTTTGTATATAGATTTGTTTTTTTCTACTGTATTATTGACTGTATGTTTGTTTTACTCCATGTGTAACTCTGTTGTTGTATGTGTCGAACTGCTTTTGCTTTATCTTGGCCAGGTCGCAGTTGTAAATGAGAACTTGTTCTCAACTTGCCTACCTGGTTAAATAAAGGTGAAATAAATGAAAAAGAAAAAAAAAACGACTGTAGCTTTCTGTAGCTTACAGCAACTACTGTAGCTTTCTGTAGCTTAATTACTGTAGCTTTATGTAGCTTAACTACTGTAGCTTTCAGTAGCTAACCTACTGTAGCTTTCTGCATCTTAACTACTGTAGCTTTCTGTAGATTAACTACTGTAGCTTTCTAAAGCTTACCTACTGTAGCTTTCTGTAGCTTAACTACTGTAGCTTTCTGTAGCTTAACTACTGTAGCTTTATGTAGCTTAAGTACTGTAGCGTTCTGTAGCGTAACTACTGTAGCTTTCTGTAGCGTAACTACTGTAACTTTCTGTAGCTTACTGTAACTACTGTAGCTTTCTGTAGCGTAACTACTGTAGTTTACTGTAACTACTGTAGCTTTCTATAGCTTAACTACTGTAGCTTTCTGTAGCGTAACTACTGTAGTTTACTGTAACTACTGTAGCTTTCTATAGCTTAACTACTGTAGCTTTCTGTAGCTTAACTACTGTAGTTTTCTGTAGTTTAACCACTGTAGCTTTCTGTAGCTTAACTACTGTAGCTTTCTGTAGCTTAACTACTGTAGCTTTCTGTAGCTTAACTACTGTAGCTTTCTGTAGCTTAATTACTGTAGCTTTATGTAGCTTAAGTACTGTAGCATCCTATAGCGTAACTACTGTAGCTTTCTGTAGCGTAACTACTGTAGCTTACTGTAACTACTGTAGCTTTCTGTAGCATAACTACTGTAGCTTTCTGTAGCTTAACTACTGTAGCTTTCTGTAGCTTAACTACTGTAGCTTTCTGTAGCTTAACTACTGTAGCTTTCTGTAGCGTAACTACTGTAGCTTTCTGTAGCGTAACTACTGTAGCTTTCTGTAGCTTACTGTAACTACTGTAGCTTTCTGTAGCTTAACTACTGTAGCTTTCTGTAGCTTAACTACTGTAGCTTTCTGTAGCTTACCTACTGTAGCTTTCTGTAGCGCAACTACTGTAGCTTTCTGTAGCGCAACTACTGTAGCTTTCTGTAGCTTAACTGTCTAAATCAAATCAAATTGTATTTGTCACATGCGCCGAATACAACAGGTGTAGACCTTACAGTGAAATGCTTACTTACAAGCCCTTAACCAACAACACAGTTTAAAAAGTAGATTTACTATTTCAGCGAACTTCTGTAGCTAAACTTTCTGTAGCTTCCAACTGGGCACAAACTGGTTGTATCAACATTTGTTTTAACATCATTTGTGAACGTACTGGAATATACATTTGAAGTCGGAAGTTTACATACACTTAGGTTGGAGTCATTAAAACTAGTTTTTCAAGCACTCCACAAATTTCTTGTTAACAAACTATAGTTTATCAAGTCGGTTAGGACATCTACTTTGTGCTTGACACAAGTAATTTTTCCAACAATTGTTTACAGACAGATTATTTCACTGTATCACAATTCCAGTGAATCAGAAGTTTACATACACTAAGTTGACTGTGCCTTTAAACAGCTTCCAGAAAATTATGCCATGGCTTTAGAAGTTTCTGATAGGCTAATTGACATCATTTAAGTCAATTGGAGGTGTACCTGTGGATGTATTTCAAGGCCTACCTTCAAACTCAGTGCTTCTTTGCTTGACATCATGGGAAAATCAATAGAAATCAGCCAAGACCTCAGAAAAATAATTGTAGACCTCCACAAGGCTGGTTCATCCTTGGGAGCAATTTCCAAATGCCTGAAGGTACCATGTTCATCTGTACAAACAATAGTATGTAAGTATAAACACCATGGTACCACACAAGCGTCATACTGCTCAGGAAGGAGACGCGTTCTGTCTGCTAGAGATGAACGTATTTTGGTGCGAAAAGTGCAAATCAATCCCAGAACAAAAGCAAAGGACCTTGTGAAGATGCTGGAGGAAACAGGTACAAAAGTATCTATATCCACAGTAAAACAAGTCCTATATCGACATAACCTGAAAGGCCGCTCAGCAAGGAAGAAGCCACTACTCCAAAACTGCCATAAAAAAGCCAGACTACGGTTTGCAACTGCACATGGGAACAAAGATCGTACTTTTGGAGAAATGTCCTCTGGTCTGATGAAACAAAAATAGAACTGTTTGGCCATAATGACCATCGTTATGTTTGGAGGAAAAAGGGGAGACTTGCAAGCCGAAGAACACCATCCCAACCCTGAAGTACGGGGGTGGCAGCATCATGTTGTGGGGGTGCTTTGCTGCAGGAGGGACTGGTGCACTTCACAAAATAGATGGCATCATGAGGAAGGAAATATTGATATATTGAAGCAACATCTCAAGACATCAGTCAGGAAGTTAAAGCTTGGTCGCAAATGGGTCTTCCAAATGGACAATGACCCCAAGCATACTTCCAAAGTTGTGGCAAAATGGCTTAAGGACAACAAAGTCAAGGTATTGTAGTGGCCATCACAAAGCCCTGACCTCAATCCTATAGAAAATGTGTGGGCAAAACTGAAAAAGCGTGTGCGAGCAAGGAGGCCTAACAAACCTGACTCAGTTACACCAGCTCTGTCAGGAGGAATGGGCCAAAATTCACCCAACTTATTGTGGGAAGCTTGTGGAAGGCTACCTGAAACATTTGACCCAAGTTAAACAATTTAAAGGCAATGCTACCAAATACTAATTGAGTGTATGTAAACTTCTGATCCACTGGGAATGTGATGAAAGTAATAAACGCAGAAATAAATAATTCTCTCTACTATTATTCTGACATTTCACGTTCTTAAAATAAAGTGGTGATCCTAACTGACCTCAGACATGGAACTTTTACTAGGATTAAATGTCAGGAATTGTGAAAAACTGAGTTTAAATGTACTTGGCTAAGGTGTATGTAAACTTTCAACTTCAACTGTTCGTGGAAAAAACATTCGATTTGAAAAAAGTAATCAACTGTTGTTTTGAGGTGAATTTTCAGGCACAGGATTGTGTCATCATGGTTACCTAATTTCAACAAAGACAAACTTTGTTTATAATATGTTGAATTGGTACCTTTTAAACAACATCAGATTTTCAACGTTATAACCATGATCAGAAAAATACTATAGCAGCACCTTCTACTGGAGAATCGATCTACCAGCTGACCAGTCCAGTTTAGCTATGATAATTATCACTGACTATTACCTATGTGCTATCATGAGAATGATTGTTGAGACATTTGCTGTTGCTATTGAAGTTTTTCCAAAGGGTATGTTTAACAGAGCAAATGAAATGTGACCATACTTTATCAATTAACAATGATTTAGGCCTATATAGCATTTTATTTAGTCCTATTCTATAACTTCGATTTTTGTTTGAGATGGAGATGTGAGTCCAACATAAATTATTAATTTGTAGACAAACTGGAATTAAAACCAGACTAAGTCAGTGACACAGATTGGACTATCCAAGCAGTAGATACATCTCTTCAAAATGTAGAGATTTGGTTGTGTTGTCATCAAAACACAATTCAATATTACTTTAGTAAGACATTAAACAGAAAGGCGATAATGAGGGTTTGCGCTCAGGCTAAAATGGAAGTCGGCCGGTGCGTAGGAGAGAACGTATCTGTAGAGTTGCAGCGATACAGAGGAGTGTCTGCACTGGTGTGAAGCACGATAGATCATCTACTTAAAAACTCCACACCACCAAGTACTTCATGAAAAGTTGGACCTCGCACGCTTCTTGTAGCGCTGTTTCTACACGCGCCAGCAGTCCCTCCGCCCTGCCCTCTTTCAGCCTACTTGAACACTGCGTCCATATCTGTTCCTTCTGAAATTATATCGTTATGTAGCTCAGACTGTTGCATACTGCATGTGACCTTTGAATCGTCTTTTTTTAATAATTTTTTAAAATATTCTTCAACATATTCCTTTTTAATATGCATTCACTCCCTGTTCGCAAGTTTCTAATCAGCTATGTGCTTGCACTTGTTGCGCCTGCTAAGCACAGCAGGTGTGTCTCCAGTACGTGTCTCCTTAACCTGTTTGTTCAGCACCGATGAAGGCAGAAGGCAGAAACCAACGCTCCTTGCACTTTCACTCTTTTGTATTGTTTCGAGCATGGATTAAATTCAGTATATTATTTTTGAATCTCAGCCTCCTTGGGTTATTCATATTCATGGTTTTGAGTGCTAATACAGTAGATAGGCTATCTAGTAACATTCAACCTTAAAATGAGTAACACATCCATGGCCACATTTTGAGGTTACTGTAACTGTACATTTCTTGTGCAATCATATAAAGCGTGCATGTTCTAGACAGCATGTATAGGTCATCGCAGGTCTGTGGACATCTTCACAATTGCTTTAATAATCTGTGCAGAATCTCAAAATGGCATTGATCACTTGCACCATGTACTTTTAATGTAATCTCAACAGCAATCCAGATCATTGGGTTGTGCTATTAGATGAAGCACAATCATAACACACTAATCTGTTGTATAAATAAACAACATATCTGACATTGTATTCCCATTTGAACTTTTCTGTGCTTTTAAATGGTTGAAAGGGCAGTGATAGACATTTGGGTGACAATTTAACCAAAAATCTGACATTGTTTTTCCATTTGAATTTGGTTAAGCTTTTAGATAGTTGAAAGCATAGTGATAACACATTGGAAATTAAACTAACTTTTGGCTGTCTTTTTGAGTGGGGGAATACAGGTTGTAATCTCATTGATCAAGGTCTCAACCAAATATTACCTGATTATCCACGTTGAAATGACGTAGTGTGCCCAGTGGGTTAAATTCCACCCCAAAACGATATTTTGGTTTTTGTTTTATGAGTCAATTGTTGATATAGTCTCAAAATGTTTTGGATGTCAGCAATCAAGTAAAAAAAAGAAAACAAGTCTGGAACTAACTTACTATGAGCTAATAAGAACCTCCCAAAACCCTGAACCCAGAGCCCAGGCTTGACAGACAAGACAAAACCCTGAACCCAGAGCCCAGGCTTGACAGGCAAGACAAAACCCTGAACCCAGAGCCCAGGCTTAACAGGCAAGACAAAACCCTGAACCCAGAGCCCAGGCTTGACAGGCTTGACAAAACTCTGAACCCAGAGCCCAGGTTTGACAGGCTTGACAAAACCCTGAACCCAGAGCCCAGGCTTGAAGTTAAAGACAGAATAGTACAGTACACTCTTAGAAAAAAAGGAGCTATCTAGAACCTAAAACGGTTCTTCGGCTGTCCCCATAGAAGAACCCTTTATGGAACCCAAAAGGGTTCTACATGGAACCAAAAAGGGTTATCCTATGGGGACACCCGAAGAAACCCTTTTTCTAAAGTGTAGTTCTGCAAAACAGTTTCACCAGAGAGCGTGTTGCACCTTTTGTTTCCGCCAACTGTTTACAGCAGAGAATAGAACATGTAAAGTCAAAAACAACAGGAAACTCTTATTCTCCATAAATAATATATTTGATTTTCTTACCTTTTATTTTCCCTTTCTCTTTCACTTTTTGTTATATTCTATTCCCTTTGGAAAAATAACATTTACAAATGGGCCTGGTACAAAGAGCTTATTATAAACGCTGAACAAACAGAATCCTCTGTGTGCTGAGGTCCATGACCTCTGCTGGTTTGGAACATGGATCTCTGTGGCTCCTCTGTGTGCTGAGTTCCACGACGTCTGCTGGCTTGGAACATGGATCTCTGACAAGTTACGTGACAGCCAAGTTCCAGGATTCTGTCCCTGGCGGCCGGCTGGTGGCTGGTGTGTGTGGGGATCTCCCGAGATAGGAATGCTGGTATGAATCATTTATGGTTCTCTGGGTAAATGAGCCCGCTCCGCAAACAATCCCACATACTGTACCTAAACCCTTGAAGACTAGCGTTCCCATGTATCTAATCCCGGGAAGACTCTCTCCTTACTACTCCACCCGACTTATCCTCCATCCCCCTCTCATCTCTACTCCATCTCCCTCTCATCTCCCTTCCTCCATCCCTCTCATCTCTCCTCCATCCCCCTCTCATCTACCTTCCTCCATCCCCCTCTCATCTCTCCTCCATCCCCCTCTCATCTCTCCTCCATCTCCCTCTCATCTCCCTTCCTCAATCCCTCTCTCATCTCTCATCTCTCCTCCATCCCCCTCTCATCTCCTCTCCATCCCCCTCTCATCTCTACTCCATCTCCCTCTCATCTCCCTTCCTCCATCCCTTTCTCATCTCTCCTCCATTCCCCTCTCATCTCCCNCAGAACTCTGCCGTGTGGTGTGCCTCCCACGGGGGAGTGTGGTTTCCTTTTCTGTGGGTTTTTTTTCGGGTGAGAGAGAGCTGATCTCATAACTCACATTCAGATCCTCTCCTGTGAATTGTGTCTGGTGTGATACTGTGGCCGAGGCCATCTAATTGAGAAGACAGAAGGTTTGATGTTATTCAGACAGTCTGTCGATTTGTCCTTGAGCAAGGCACTTAACCCTAATTTGCTCCGGGGGCGCAGTACTACTATGGGGGGGGTTGGAGAGTCTGGGGCACCTCTGTAGGGGATGGTGCAATCAGAATATGTTGGTGAGGTGTGCACACATCTTTTTCAGATCGATTTGTTTTCATTGTGATTCAAATGTGCAAAGCATAACAAATCTCCCTCCTCCTCCATTGTGAACCTAATCTTAGTGGCATTTAACACCCAGAAGGACATCAGCCTGCATATGAAATACATATTGATACCTAAAGCATCAGGTTGAACTGGTATCCATGAGCAGTTTTAACCAGATCATGTATTCCTCACACAGTATGCTGCAGCTGAAAGGTCAGTTAAACAGCTGTGACCTTTGTATATACATATTCATGTTCATACACTCGTCAGTTGGTAGCCTACTGTGTATACAGATACCCTACCGTGCTACAACTAGCCAGTGTTGGAATACACTCAGTGTCAGATTTAGTCTTAGAAAACACAGCATTCAATATAAATAGAACTACACAGAGTTTGACTAACTCTGTTTTAAATGTACACTTTTAATGACTGCCATGTGTCAGGACAGTAGATTAGAACCTAGGTCACATTCTAGGATTGGAATGTCATTGTGGTGGAGTGTTTGTTTCCAACATGGCGTTTGGTCTATAGTTAGCTGGACACCCTGTGGCTCTGGGCACGTAGTAGTGGAATAGAAGTACAGATGCCAGTCCTCTATGCCATATCCCCAGCCACCATCCACATCCTCATGCTGAGGTCACACCAGTCACAAGTCACCTCACCGCAGAGAATCTGACGTCCATGGATGCAGTTGAAAATAATTCCCACCAAAGGGATGTGGAAGTGGGGACTGTAACAGGCATGACAGAAAGCATCTGCAACAGCTGGAGCATCAAACAGCAGCAGCACCATTAACTATTCATTTCAGACAGGCTGTGTGTGTGTGTCCCAGAAACAGGGGATCTATGTTACAATGACCTATTTATTTTCTTGCTGTAGTTCTGTGTCCCCTCTCTTATGCACGGCTACTGAAATATATGAATTATCAGCTGTAAGGGTTTGAACAGGAACACACACACACACACACACACACTGCAATTGTTGAACAGGAACCTGGAGAGATGAGTTTATACACACTAGACTCTTAAATCTAGTCGAGGCTATAAGTAGAGCTTAATGTTAAACCTGTAAAATGTAAAATCACATCAATTATTCACTGCAGGCTAGTTATTTTTGGTTGTATTAAGTTGCAGCTACAATGTACGACCATATCTGATAAATAAATAAGGGGATTGGGTTTAAATATAGTACGTTACTTGGATTTTAAGTGATGGGATTACTGATCCACTAGTAATGTGTAGCAGGAGGAAGAGACATAAGTGTGGAGAGAGAGATAAGGGAGGATGAGATTTTAAGGTAAGTAAAGGAAGGATGGAGAGAGGAGATTGTACAGTTGAGAAAAGCAGAGGCGAGTACGAGGGAAAGGAGGAGGTAGATGAGAGGAAGGGAGAGAAGAGAAAAGAAGAGGAGAGGAGAGTAAATGAGAGAAAGAGGAGAGGCAGACGAGACGAGACGAGAAGATGAGAGGAGAGTTAGCGGAGAGGAGCAGACAAGAGAAGGAGAGGAGAGGAGAAGAGAAGAGGAGAGGTAGAGGAGAAGAGTGGAGAAGAGGAGGAGAGGTAGGTAGAGGAGAGGAGAAGAAGAGAGTAAGAGGAGAGGTAGGTAGATGAGAGGAGAGGAGAAGAGGAGAGTTAGAGGAGAAGAGGAGAGGTAGGTAGAGGAGAGGAGAAGATGAGAGGAGAGAATAAGAGAGGAGAAGAGGAGAGGTAGAGGAGACGAGTGGAGAAGATGAAGGGGTAGAGGAGAGGAGAGAAACAGAGGAGAGAAAGAGGAGGAGAGGAGAGGAGAGGCAGACGAGACGAGACGAGGAGAAGATGAGAGGAGAGTTAGAGGAGAGGAGAAGACAAGAAAGGTAGAGGAGAGGAGAAGAGAAGAGGAGAGGTAGAGGAGAAGAGTGGAGAAGAGGAGGAGAGGTAGGTAGAGGAGAGGAGAGGAGAAGAAGAGAGTTAGAGGAGGAGAGGTAGGTAGAGGAGAGGAGAAGAAGAGAGTTAGAGGAGAAGAGGAGAGGTAGGTAGAGGAGAGGAGAAGAAGAGTTAGAGGAGAAGATGAGAATAAGAGAGGAGAAGAGGAGAGGTAGAGGAGAGGAGACGAGTGGAGAAGACGAAGGGGTAGAGGAGAGGAGAGGAGAGGAGGTAGAGGTAGAGGTAGAGGAGAGGAGATGTGGAGTAGAGGAGAGGTAGAGGAGAGGAGAACAAAGGAGAGAAAGAGGAGAGGTAGAGGAGAGGAGAAGAGCGGTAGATGAGAGGCTGTCAGATGAATGTTCAGTCGTTTGAATTAAGTGTAACAGACTGCTGTGAAGTTACGAGTTACTGATGTTATCTTCTAAACCTAGAATCCTTAGTTGAAACAATAACAAAGCATCCATCCCGCCACTGTTTTGGTAAAAAGCAGCTGGATGAGCCTAGAGAAATGTGAAAACTCTCAAAAAGCATACACAGAGCTACAGGTGCAAGGACTGCCCATCCATGATATCAAAATGATAGTTTGCTGACGTTTCCATTGTTTACAAACATTGGCGTTAAAAAAGCTTAGGTCTGTATTCAGTCTGCATCACTGAAGCCTTAGATAGACATTGGCATTAAGAAAGCGTAGGTCTGTATTCAGTCTGCTTCGCTGAAGCCTTAGATAGACATTCGCGTTAAGAAAGCTTAGGTCTGTATTTTGTCTGCGTGCTGAAGCCTTAGATAGACATTGGTGTTAAGAAAGCTTAGGTCTGTATTCAGTCTGCTTCGCTGAAGCCTTAGATAGACATTCGCGTTAAGAAAGCTTAGGTCTGTATTCAGT
This sequence comes from Hucho hucho, assembly GCA_003317085.1. NCBI lineage: Eukaryota > Metazoa > Chordata > Actinopteri > Salmoniformes > Salmonidae > Hucho > Hucho hucho. The sequence goes on along the minus strand of QNTS01002707.1, from coordinate 63,874 downwards.
CTGCTTCGCTGAAGCCTTAGATAGACATTGGCGTTAAGAAAGCTTAGGTCTGTATTCAGTCTGCGTCGCTGAAGCCTTAGATAGCGTGAAGACAGTCTCTGCAAAAGCGGGAACATCTCCTTTAGATTTTGAATGCTGAATGTCCGCGATATGGATTGAGCAGAGCCCTATTTTGAGATCTGATGAGGTACAACAGTTGAACAAAGCTAATTAGGCATTCATATGTTATATTCTTCAAGAATCAATGGGTACATACCTCTTGATTTTATTTGACCTCAATTATGAAACGAGTAAACTAGTGGCTCAATAGACACTCAGTAGACACTCAGTAGACACTCAGTAGACACTCAGTAGACACTCAGCTTAGACACACATACACACACACACACACAAACGTCCCACAGTGATAACTGAGGAAAGTTGACAGGGAAGTGTTTAGAGCGCAGTGTGTGTTTGTGCCCAGACAGGCGAGGAGCTGTCTTTCTCTGTATAGCTCCAGTGTTGTTTAAAGTCAGCACAGAAGAATAACAGAATCTTTTGTCTTCTGGTGAAGAGAGGAAGATGAAGGGATTGAGATGAAGGAGAGAAATGGTCTCTCTCTCTCTCTCTCTCTCTTCTTGATGGAGCCTCTGAGGAAAGTAGGCACATTGTCTATACCGTTTTCTTCCATTCGCTTTGATGCTATTTTCACAAGTTTGCAAAACTCCAAACTGGTAACATGTAACGCAGAAAGTCTCATATTCAACATGTTTTACTGTCATTTTGTTTGAAGACATCTTTCACCACACCACCATTGATCCAACATGTTTACTGTGAAATACCATGACAACATTGATTTAAATCAACCGAAACACAACACAATGCAGAACATGTAAGATACATGTTTCAATTGTGCCCTTTGAATGTAGTATGCAACAGTACCGTAAATCACAGAACATTACACTGTTTTCACATTGGGCAATACACTTGCACTATCCAATTAAATTGACTGAACATCACATTTCCATCAGGTGTTTCCAAATTGGATTGACCTCAAAGATGGCGCCGGAGAAGAAGGCAGATGTTTTACGTGCTCCCAGACAATTTTTTTTTTGTTCGTTTATTTGCGTTGTTTGTAACTTCTTTATTTTTTACTTATTTTGTACATAATGTTACCGCTACCATCTCTTATGACTGAAAATAACTTTTAGACCTCAGGACTGTGATTACTCACCACGGACTAGCAGAATCCTTTTTTTCCTTTCACGATGAGCCAGACGCGAAGGATATACTGCTTTCTCCGGGAACAAGCCCCGATCCCGTGATCTGCGTGAAGAGGTGAAAAAGAGGGGCCGAAGGGCGGGCTGCCTTCTGAGAATTCGTAGGCGATCGAAAATAAACCTCCACTTCCCTCCATTCTGCTAGCAAACGTGCAATCTTTGAAAAATAAAATCAACGAGTTACGCAGAAGATTAAACTACCAACGGGACATTAAAAACTGTAACATCTTATGCTTTATGGAGTTGTGGCTGAATGACAACAATATCAACATACAGCTGGCTGGTTATACGATGTACCGGCAGGATAGAACAGCGTCTGGTAAGACAAGGGGCAGCTGACTATGTATTTTTGTAAATAACAGCTGGTGCACAATATCTAAGGAAGTCTCAAGGTTTTGCTCACCTGAGGTAGTGTGGTCTATAGCTTATCATGAGATACTCTATCTACCTAGATTGTTTTCATCTGTATTCTTCGTAGCTGTTTGCATACCACCACAGTCAGAGGCAACATTGAATGAGCTGTATTCCGCCATAAGCAAACAAGAAAACACTCACCCAGAGGCGACGCTCCTAGTAGCCGGGGACTTTAATGCAGGGAAACTTAACTACTTAGGGAGCAGTGGGGCGCTAGTTGAATTATTAAACATTCATCAATATACAAGTGTTGCATAGTCATCAAAAGCTCTGATTCTTGGCAATATCACAGTATTGTCAGATTTCAAAAAGGCTTTACGGCGAAAGCACAACATTTGATTGTTTGAGGATAGCCCCTCTCATATTTTATGCATTAGCATAAATCCATAACCAACGCGGGTCTCATAAAACACATAAAATCGCTAATATAAAATCCCTTACCTTTCGAAGAACTTCTGCTGATGGCTTCCCAAGTGTCCAACGAAGACATCCAATGGTTCTTTTGTTAGAAAAAGTCATTTATTATATCCATAAATCTCAGTTTGGTTGGCGCATTATGTTACTCCCAGATATGGCTGTTTTCAATAGGGAGGGGTTAAAAATGAGGCAATGTGTCAAAAACACTTTTTTCAGGACAGAAATTCCTCGGGTTTTCGCCTGCTATATCAGTTCTGTTATACTCAGACAATATTTTAACACTCTTAGAAACTTCAAAGTGTTTCCTATCCAATAGTACGTGCATATCCTAGTTTCTGGGCCTGAGTGGCAGGCCTTTTACTTTGGGCACGCCAGACTCTCCAAAACCGACACCTCAGCTGCCACTCTCTAAGTTAAATCAGTTTTACCAAATTTCTATCAGCATGTTAAATGTGCAACCAGAGGGAAATAAAACTCTGGACCACCTTTACTCCACACACAGAGATGCTTACATAGCTCTCCCTCACCCTCCATTTGGCAAATCTGACCATAATTCTATCCTCCTGATTCCTGCTTATGTTGTGGAAGTATTGGTCCAAATATTTCACAGATACCGGAACTCGTGAGTTCAAATAGACTTTATTACAAAAGTAACAGAAGCCGAGCAATTCCATGGAACAACTGACCTCTCCAGCCTCAGCACTCTGCTTTTATACAGTTTTTCCCTTACATGACATACATGGTCACTCCTCACGTTGTAAATGATTAACACCCCTTGGCATTTTGCCACTATTATCTTCCTGTCTCGCTTCTGGCTTGTTCACACCCACCTCTGACTTATTTATGCTCGTCTTAGATTATATTGGTGGCGTCACCATAGTGCTAATACATAAAATAATACATGTATTACATATATATGTTCCCAACATAAGTGTACGTCTAATATTATTTGATTAGTACAAACATATCTTCTTATTACAGATACATGGCTTGTGGTGCTTATATTAATTAACTAAGGTACACATTTCTGCTTACATTTTGTTTTTACATGTCTAATGGTTAAATCTATGTTGATGCAGCTCTGTACATTCACCTGGGCTCAGCCTTTATTCTGCTTACACATGTCTACTAATTAACACTATGTTAATTCTGCTCACTACTTCTGGGAGAAGGTACTGGAAAATCCCTCCAGTACTGGAAATTCTCCAACACTTACAAGCAAAAATTAAAGCAGGAAGCACCAGTAACTAGATCAATAAAAAAGTGGTCAGATGAAGCAGACGCTAAACTACAGGACTGTTTTGCAGCACAGACTGGAATATGTTCCGGGATTCCTCCGATGGCATTGAGGAGTCCACCACATCAGTCATTGGCTTCATCAATAAGTGCATCGATGACGTCGTCCCCATAGTGACATGCTACACACCCCAACCAGAAGCCATGGATTACAGGCTAAAGGCTAGAGCTGCCACTTTCAAAGAGCGGGACTCTAACCCGGAAGCTTATAAGAAATCCCGCTATGCCCTCCGACAAACCATCAAACAGATCGAATCATACTACACTGGCTCTGACCTGACGCTTGTCGGATGTGGCAGGGCTTGAAAACCATTACAGACTACAAAGGGAAGCACAGCGGAGAGCTGCCCAGTGAAACAAGCCTACTGGATGAGCTAAACTACTTCTATGCTCGCTTAGTAACACTGAAACATGCATGACAGCACCAGTTGTTCCGGAAGACTGTGTGATCACGCTGTCCGCAGCCGATGTGAGTAAGACCTTTAAACAGGTCAACATTTACAACGCCGCAGGGCCAGATGGATTACCAGGACTTGTACTGCGAGCATGTGCTGACCAACTGTCTTCACTGACATTTTCAACACCTCCCTCAGCAACTGGATCCTGGACTTTCTGACAGGCCGCCCCTAGGTAACAGCACATCCACCACACTGATCCTCAACACAGGGGCCCCTCAGGGGTGTGTGTTCAGTCCCCTCCTGTACTCCCTGTTCACTCATGACTGCACGGCCAGGCACGAATCCAACACCAGTTTGCCGATGACACAACAGTGGTAGGCCTGATCACCAACAATGGCGAGACAGCCTATAGGGAGGAGGTCAGAGACATGGCCGTGTGGTGCCGGGACAACAACCTCTCCCTCAACTTGATCAAGACAAAAGAGATGATTGTGGACTACTGGAAAAGAGGACCCAGCACGCCCCCATACTCATCGACGGGGCTACAGTGGAACAGGTGGAGAGCTTCAAGTTCTTTGGTGTCCACATCACCAACAAACTAACATGGTCGAAGCACACCAAGATTGTCTTACAGGGCATGACAAAACCTATTCCCCCTCAGGCATGCGTCCTCAGATCTTCAAAAGGTTCTACAGCTGCACCATCGAGAGCATCCTGACTGGTTGCGTCACTGCCTGGTATGGCAACTGCTCTGTCTCCGACCGCAAGGCACTACAGAGGGTAGTGCGAACTGCCCAGTACATCACTGGGGACAAGCAGCCACCCTAGTCATAGACTGTTCTCTCTGCTACCGCATGGCAAGCGGTACCGGAGCACCAAGTCTAGGTCCAAGAGGCTTCTAAACAGCTTCTACCCCCAAGCCATAAGACTCCTGAACATCTAGTCAAATGGCTACCCAGACTATTCGCATTGCCCCCCCCCTTCCTTATGCTGCTGCTACGCTCTGTTATCATCTATGCATAGTCACTTTAATAACTCTACCTACATGTACGTACTACCTCAACTAACCGGTGCCCCGCACATTGACTCTGTATCGGTACCCCCCCTGTATATACTGTAGTCTCGCTATTGTTATTTTACTGCTGATCTTTAATTACTTGTTACTTTTATCTCTTATTCTTATCCATATTTTAAAAAAACTGCATTGTTGGTTAGGGGCTCGTTAGATGTCACGTCCAGGCCAGAGTTTTTAGGCTGGCGTGTTTAGTTTAGTTTTTGGTGAAGGGTTTTTTAGTTCTAGGTGTTGTATTTCTATGTTGGGGAAATGGTTCCCAATTAGAGGCAGCTGAGTGTCGTTACCTCTAATTGGGAACCATATATATGTTTGTAGGTTTCAGAGGGGTTTTGTGGGTTATTGTTTGTGCATAGCTTTGTTGTCGTTAAGTTATGTTTCAACGTTACGATCTTCGTTCGTTTATATCGTTTATTGTTTTGCCAGTTACATTGATTAATAAAGAATGTATACTGGATACCTCGCAGCGCCTTGGTCTGTCCCTTCAGAAGATCGTGACAGAATAACCCACCATAAAAAGACCAAGCAGCGAGAGACCCGGGAGTTCTGGACTTGGGAGGAGATATTGGCTGGTAAGGGACCTTGGGAGAAGACGGCGGAGCATCGTCACCCCAGGGAGAAAAGTGGAGCAGCGAAGGCTGAGCGGGGGAGTTATGAGGAATTATACGGAGCATGGAATCCAGAGAGAGAAAGGTTTGTTGGAACTCGCCTGGCTAGGAAGCCCGAAAGGCAGCCCCAAAAAACTTTTGGGGGGGCACACAGGGAGTTTGGCCGGTTCAGGATGGACTCCTGAGCCAACTCCTCGTGCTCTTTGGAGGGAGCGTTGGAGGGAGCATCGCACTGGAAAGACGCCGTGCTATGCAGTTTTGCGCACGGTGTCTCCAGTGCGCATTCATAGGCCAGTGCGCGAGATTCCAGCTCCACTCATCTGTCAGGGGAGGGTGAGTGTGCAGCCTGGAGGAGTGGTGCCGGCTCTGTGCGCTAGGTCTCCAGTACACCTTCTGGGACCGAGATATCCTGCACCGGTTCTGCGTGTGGGGTCTCCGGTTCACAGCCCAGTGCGAGACATTCCAGCTCCCATCATCGGTGAGGCAAGGGTGAGTGAACAGCCGGGGAGAGAAGTACCGGCTCCACACACCAGGTCCCCTGTACGCTTAGAGAGTCCAGCACGTCCTGTTCTGGCTCCGCGCACCAGGCCCCCCGTGCGCTTAGA
>QNTS01002707.1:17994-40327 GCA_003317085.1 Hucho hucho | reverse complement strand
TTCCCTGTGTCAGTGTGTTACCATTCCCTGTGTCAGTGTGTTACCATTCCCTGTGTCAGTGTGTTACCATTCCCTTATGCAATCAACGTTCCTCAATGGTCTGAGAACTATAGAGCATCATAGCAGAAAGGACTTAGTCTCAGTACAATGATTCCATCACTATTATATCTGTTATTACAATGTGTCTCTGGAACAAAACTATCCAGACGGAATAGAGGGAGGGAGAGGGAGATAAATAGAGAAAGAAAGAGAAGGAGAGAGAAAGATGAAACTGAGATGAAACAACAGTGACAGAAGAAAAGTTATGACACACATCCAAATGCCAAAACTGTCAACACCCTCATTCATCTGCTGAACAGAATAACAACAATACCGCCATTACTGATGCACTGCAATGGAGTCTCTCTGCCTCCCCAGGCTGTCAGTTTGGGAGAACTATTGAGCATCATACTGTAGCAGAAAGGACTTAGTCTCAGAACACTGATCACTAGCTCTATTACCGAGATCAGTCTATTAAAACCCACAGAACTCTATCCTGTTATATTGTCACAACCCAGAACTCTACCCTGTTACGCTTTCACAACCCAGAACTCTACCCTGTTATTCTGTTACAACCCAGAACTATATCCTGTTATTCTGTCACAACCCAGAACTATATCCTGTTATACTGTCACAACCCAGAATTATATCCTGTTATTCTGTTACAACCCAGAACTATATCCTGTTATTCTGTCACAACCCAGAATTATATCCTGTTATACTGTCATAACCCAGAACTCTACCCTGTTATACTGTCACAACCCAGAACTCTATCCTGTTATATTGTCATAACCCAAAACTACCCTGTTATAGTATCACAACCCAGAACTCTATCCTGTTATACTGTCATAACCCAAAACTGTACCCTGTTATAGTATCACAACCCAGAACTCTACCCTGTTATACTGTCACAACCCAGAACTCCACCCGCCAACCCCTCTTTTACGCTACTGCTACTCTCTGTTCATCATATATGCATAGTCACTTTAACCATATCTACATGTACATACTACCTCAATCAGCCCGACTAACCGGTGTCTGTATGTAGCCTCGCTACTTTTATAGCCTCGCTACTGTTACTTGTCACTGTCTTTTTTACTGTTGTTTATATTTCTTTACTTACCTATTGTTCACCTAATACCTTTTTGCACTATTGGTTCGAGCCTGTAGGTAAGCAGTTCCCTGTAAGGTTGTATTCGGCACACGTGACAAATAAACGTTGATTTGATTTGATTTGTTTAGTATTTATGTAATCGGAGAAAGCACATGAAGCACATAAGGCTTCATAATTCATGGAGGTCATGTGAACCGACTGATACTTCATAGTGCATAAAGGTCATGTGAACTGACTGATACTGAATTACTGAACAAACCACAAGTAACTCATTTTGGGGTTTTAGGACTACAAGATGATTTTAGGACTACAAGCTGGTTTTAGAACTACGAGCTGGTTTTAGGATTACAAGCTGTTCTTAAGACTACAAACTGGTTTTAGGATTACAAGCTGTTCTTAAGACTACAAGCTGGTTTTAGGATTACAAGCTGGTTTTCATACTACAAATTGGTTTTAGGATTACAAGCTGTTCTTAAGACTACAAGCTGGTTTTAGGATTACAAGCTGTTCTTAAGACTACAAGCTGGTTTTACGACTACAAGCTGGTTTTAGGACTACGAGCTGGTCTTAAGACTACGAGCTGGTTTTAGGATTACAAGCTGTTCTTAAGACTACAAGCTGGTTTTAGGGCTACAGGCTGGTTTTAAGACTACAATCTGGTTTTAGGACTACAAGCTGGTTTTAAGACTACAAGCTGGTTTTAAGACTACAAGATGGTTTTAAGACTACAAGCTGGTCTTAAGACTACAATCTGGTTTTAGGACTACAAGCTGGTTTTAAGACTACAAGCTGGTTTTAAGACTACAAGATGGTTTTAAGACTACAAGCTGGTCTTAAGACTACAAGCTGGTTTTAGGACTACAAGCTGTGTATGTGTGTGTGTTTCACACAATCTTGTCTAACTAACCTTGTGTTTAACCTTTTTTAACTAGGCAAGTCAGTTAAGAACAAATTCTTATTTACAATGACGGCCCTTAACCTTAATCCTAACCTTAACCCCAAAACCGAACCTTAACCCTAACACTAAACCTAACCCTAGCTCCTAACCCTAAAACTAACCCTACCTCCTAACCATAACCCTAAACCTATTTCTAACCCTAAACCCCCTAGAAATAAATGTTTTCCTTGTGGGGATTAACAACATGTCCCCAGTTGGTCAAATGTTTTTTGTTTACTATTCTTGTGGGGACTTCCTTAAGGTCAATGCCCCACATCAATCTTATTAGCATAATAATCCCCAAAATAATCTGTCAATTTAAGATAGAAATATCATATATTTTTGCATTGGAATGCGTCTCAATCCACCACATCCACCTCAGTGGCACTTCCGCATCTGCGGTGAAAGGTGACAGAGCTAGATCGGTGTTTGTCAGACCATGAGACACCCAAAAATCGGTCTTCTCACAAAATCGTCTGTAGTATCCAAACAGTTTATGGAAAGATGAGACTCTCACAAACACGATGGTCTTCTCCGTTTTGCTCTACGACCTCTACAAGTGTCAGGGGACTCATCTGAAGTTGGTTCTGCCAACTTCTGTCTGTAGTGTCCGAACCGTTTGGGTTACACACTAACGCAAAGGTGAGATTCTCACGAACATGTACATGGCCTCACAAGACAATTCTGAAGGTCCCCCAGTACCAGTTGCAAAATATTATAGAAGTATTTACTGTATAGTATTTACTGTATAGTATTTAACCCCAAAAATTAGGGGTTAAATATATGTGAAATAAAAACATTTACAAATCCTGATCTTTCTTATATCTCTCAGATATTGGAGAGAAACTTCAGAACAAACTTCCTTTTGATATTTTGGGGGGACTATATGTTGTTCCTTGTAGTGAATCTGTTATTCCAAATCAAACAGCTAAATGATCCTTGGTATGACCCCTCCCCCTATAATGAACTTATAATGTAGCGACTGCTACTGTCCTGCTGGAAACCACATTAGAGACCTGCTGATCACATGTCCCTCCAGGTTACCAACACTGTGCGTGTGTGTTTCACACTGTTATCAACACCTGATCAGCACCTCAGTATTGGTCTTATTACCTTCAGCACCTACAGTGAGGGAAAAAAGTATTTGATCCCCTGCTGATTTTGTACGTTTGCCCACTGACAAAGAAATGATCCGTCTATAATTTTAATGGTAGGTTTATTTGAACAGTGAGAGACAGAATAACAACAAAAAAATCCAGAAAAACATATGTGTTAAATTGATTTGCATTTTAATGAGGGAAATAAGTATTTGACCCCTCTGCAAAACATGACTTAGTACTTGGTGGCAAAACCCTTGTTGGCAATCACAGAGGTCAGACGTTTCTTGTAGTTGGCCACAACGTTTGCACACATCTCAGGAGGGATTTTGTCCCACTCCTCTTTGCAGATCTTCTCCAAGTCATTAAGGTTTCGAGGCTGACGTTTGGCAACTCGAACCTTCAGCTCCCTCCACAGATTTTCTATGGGATTAAGGTCTGGAGACTGGCTAGGCCACTCCAGGACCTTAATGTGCTTCTTCTTGAGCCACTCCTTTGTTGCCTTGGCCGTGTGTTTTGGNATGCGGTGAAGTTGTCCTGTCCCCTTAGCAGAAAAGCACCTCATCTGACAACAACACTTTCACCCAGTTGTCCTCTGAATCATTCAGATGTTCATTGGCAAACTTCAGACGGGCATGTATATGTGCTTTCTTGAGCAGGGGGACCTTGCGGGCGCTGCAGGATTTCAGTCCTTCACGGCGTAGTGTGTTACCAATTGTTTTCTTGGTGACTATGGTCCCAGCTGCCTTGAGATCATTGACAAGATCCTCCCGTGTAGTTCTGGGCTGATTCCTCACCGTTCTCATGATCATTGCAACTCCACGAGGTGAGATCTTGCATGGAGCCCCAGGCCGAGGGAGATAGTTATTTTGTGTTTGTGTTGACAGTTATTTTGTGTTTCTTCCATTTGCGAATAATCGCACCAACTGTTGTCACCTTCTCACCAAGCTGCTTGGCGATGGTCTTGTAGCCCATTCCAGCCTTGTGTAGGTCTACAATCTTGTCCCTGACATCCTTAGAGAGCTCTTTGGTCTTGGCCATGGTGGAGATTTTGGAATCTGATTGATTGATTGCTTCTGTGGACAGGTGTCTTTTATACAGGTAACAAACTGAGATTAGGAGCACTCCCTTATACAGGTAACGAGCTGCTAATCTCAGCTCGTTACCTGTATAAAAGACACCTGGGAGCCAGAAATCTTTCTGATTGAGAGGGGGTCAAATACTTATTTCCCTCATTAAAATGCAAATCAATTCATAACATTTTTCACATGTGTTTTTCTGGATTTTTTTGTTGTTATTCTGTCTTTCACTGTTCAAATAAACCTACCATTAATATTATAGACTGATCATTTATTTGTCAGTGGGCAAACGTACAAAATCAGCAGGGGATCAAATACTTTTTTCCCTCACTGTATGTTACTCGTCTTCCGTCACCTCAACCGGTGTTCTGTGTTTCTACCCACCTTTTTATCCGTTCAAAAAGGTTTTACAGGTGTTTCCTTATGCCGTATGCATCAAAGGCCTCAGAGTGCTGATTTAGGATCAGTTCTGACTTTTAGATCACAATAGATCAGATTACATGGTCATGGAGAACCTGATCCTAGATCAGCACTCCTCCTCTGAGATGCTTGAATCATAGGGCCCCAATTCTCCCTCTACATTTTGTTTTTGTATTGATTGAACATGCCACCAGGAGTAATTAAAAAGGAATCACACAGAATCACGCCGAATCTCAAACGGCAGAATCAATCACAGTTGTTCAATAGGAATAGCAATGAAGAGAGAAATGCCGAGGAGGAGGCATTGTTCACGTTACACAGCCATTCTGTAATTAGTTTGTCAAGAGATAATGGAGCTTCATTATGTAAAATCAACAGCTATGGATGTTGTAAAAAATGTATGTACTTTCTTTCTAAAATGAAAAACAATCATCATCATCTGAATAGTTGAAATAACTTTTATTTTATTGGAATTCAGTTGTTATGGTTCTTAAAGTTCTTCTCTTTCTTCCTTCCCTGAACGGGGACTAAAATGTACACTGGCACACCGGCACTGACTCTTGGGGTGCTCCAAAATAGTACAATTGAGCCCTTCTCTATTACCTATTTGTCCTCCAACTTCTGAGAATGGAATGAGCAGTCTTGAATCACAGGAGGGGTTCTCGAGACATTTCATCTTGGTTATTCTTTATCCTCTGTACATTTTATGTCTGGCTCTGTCTATTGTCTGACTGGGAGCCAGCCAAGCACCTGGTGTTGGGAGATTCATGTTTTATTGATGCATTATCAGTGAAGATCGGTTTCCCTTCCTCTCTATTTCGCTCCTTCTCCTTTCTCCTCTCACTCCTTCCCTTCTGCCCTATCTCTCGCATTCCATCTCTATCATTCCATCTCTCTCCCCATCTCTCTCTCTCCATCTCTCTCCCCAGCTCTCTCTCTCTTCATCTCTCTCTGTCTCTCCTTCCCTTCTCCCCCATCTCTCTCCATCTCTCTCCCCATCTCTCTCTCTCTCCATCTCTCTCTCCATCTCTCTCCATCTCTCACTTGTTCCTCCTCCTCCTTCTCCCTCTCTGTTTCTCAATCTGAATAATTAATTGATCAACAGAAATAGCTGTGAACCAACTGCAGCCCACCCTTTGGCACCAGCCTTTGGAGTCTACAGCGTTCAACTATTGGGTCTCCACAGCATACCACCACCATTCTGCTTCCTCTCTATGCTGTTTCACTAAACAACCGCTTACAAAACATTTATAGGTTGTGTTCCAAATTACACCCTATTCCCTATGTAGTGCATTACATTTTAACAATACACCATAGCAGACGTTGGCCCATTTTTCATAACCATGGAACTGCCTCCTTGTGCTGTGTCCCTGTGCTGTTTCGGCGTACACTGCAGACGTTGGCCCATTTTACAGAACCATGCATCTGCCTCCTAATTTGAAGCGGTGTCCACATACTTTTGTATATACAGTATAGAGTATATATTTTTTATAATATATACTAAACTGTTTTTGAATAATAAATGTTTTGAAATCTGCATGAACACAATAAAATAAGAATAATGAGGCTATATACAGGGGGTATGGGTACCAAGTCGATGTGCGGGGGTACAGGTTAGTCGAGGTAGTTTGTACATGTAGATAATAAACAGCGAGTAGCAGCAGTCTAAAAACAGGGGGGGGGGTGTACTGGTCCGAACTCACTACCCTCTGTAGCGCCTTATGGTCAGATCAAGAACATCCGGTCAGGATGTTCTTGATGGTGCCGCTGTAGATCATTTTGAGGATCTGGGGACCAATGCCAAATCTTTTCAGTCTCCTGAGGGGGAAAAGGCATTGTCGTGCCCTCTTCACAACTTTCTCTGACCTTCTCCCTTTAGGCTGTCTCATCGTTGTCGGTGATCAGGCCTACCACTTTTGTGTCATCAGCAAACTTAATGATGATATTGGAGTCGTGCTTGCCCATGCAGTCGTGGATGAACAGGGAGTACAGGAGGGGACTAAGAACGCACCCCTGAGGGGCCCCCGTGTTGAGGATCATCGTGGCAGATGTGTTGTTGCCTACTCTTACCACCTGGGGGAGGCCCGTCCGGAAGTCCAGGATCCAGTTGCAGAGGGAGGTGTTTAGTCCCAGGGTCCTTAGCTTAGCACTATTAGAGCAAATGGCACAGTGGTGAACTTGCCTGGTATTTGGCTGTGTATTTTGGCACAGTGGTGAACTTGCCTGGTATTTGGCTGTGTATTTTGGCACAGTGGTGAACTTGCCTGGTATTTGGCTGTGTATTTTGGCACAGTGGTGAACTTGCCTGGTATTTGGCTGTGTATTTTGGCACCAGAGGTGTAACAGTGAGAATCAACCAGAGGTGTAACAGTGAGAATCAACCAGAGGTGTAACAGTGAGAATCAACCAGAGGTGTAACAATGATAATCCCAGTCATTACGAAGGTGTCATCACCTCCAGTCTCCCTCTCTCTCTTTCATTTTTACCTTAATCCCACTCTTCATCCCCCTCTTCATCCCCTTTTTTCCCATTCCTAAAGTCTCCTACTGTCTCCACTCTCTTGCCAACTCTTTCACACCTTCCTCTCACTTCCTCTCTCTCTCGATCTCCATTTTGCCCTACATCTCTCAACCCCTCTCTCCTCCCCTTTCTTCCCTCCCTCCCTTCCTCCCTCTCCCCCTTTCAATCTCTCTCTGTAGGGTAAGATGAGGTGACTAGTGGGCGTTCTCTGCCTCAGTAATTAGAATGAGAGAGCAGAGGCAGATTAAGGAGGCACTCACACACACACACACACACACACACACACACACACACACACACATACACACACACACACACACACACACACATAGAGGGTAGACAAAGCTGGATCAAGGAAACACATGATTTCCTCTACGCATCAGGAGAGTGTTTTACGGCGGTATCACAAGGTGATACAGTCTCCTAATCATCCCTCTGTTGTCTCTCCCTCACTCACTGACAGGTGTGTGTGTGTCTCAGAGAGGGAATAATAATGAAGAGAGGATCTATAGATTTGTGTTGTTGGAGGATGTATAATTGCTGAATGATTGCATAATAACTTGTATTTTCTTCCATTTTCTCCCCTTACCTTCCTTTTCTCTCTCTCTCTCTCTCTCTCTCTCTCTCTCTCTCTCTCTCTCTCTCTCTCTCTCTCTCTCTCTCTCTGTCTGTCTCTGTCTCTGTCTCTGTCTCTTTCCTCTCTCTCTCTCCTCCTCATCCTCTAGTTTGGTAGAACAGAGGTCATTGACAACACTCTAAACCCAGACTTTGTCAGGAAGTACATCCTGGACTATTTCTTTGAGGAGAAGCAGAATCTACGCTTTGACTTGTGAGTGATTATTTCCTTTAAACAGCATTCCTGTTGAGTCCCCACACAGACAACCCTCTGTTCCCTTGCTTCTCTCTCTGGCTGTGTCTGTATGTCTCTATATGTCTCTGTATGTCTCTGACTCTGTATGTCTCTGTCTGTCTCTGTATGTCTCTGACTCTGTATGTCTCTGTCTGTCTCTGGATGTCTCTGTATGTCTCTGTATGTCTCTGTATGTCTCTGTCTCTCTCCGTCTCTATCTTTGTCTGTTTCTGTCTGTCACTGTTTGTCTATCTGTCTGTGTCTGTCTCCCTCTCTGTGTTGTCATGAAAAGTAAACATCAGACAGACACTATGGCATAGAATGGATGACACAGAGCAGTCTTCTTCTCTCTCACATAATGTATCCAGGGTGATTCTGTATCCATGTTTATTCTGTATCCAGGGTGATTCTGTGCATAAACAGGGCCAGCGACTTTATAAATATGAGTCATTTGTAGTCATAGAGATTGGTGTAACAACTTAAAGCTACATGCGTATAGCATGCTAATGATAGACTGCTGCTCTCCCTCTCCCTCTCTCTCTCTCTCTCTCTCTCTCTCTCTCTCTCTCTCTCTCTCTCTCTCTCTCTCTCCTCTCTCACTTCACCCCTCTCTCTCCATCTGTCTCTCTGATGAGACTGGCTAGCTCTAGGGTTAATTGCTGGTCTTTGATAGCTCTTTCTCACACATGTACACGCCCACACTTTCATCTTAATTAAAATAGAGATATAGAACATTTGGTTCCATTAAAAAAAGACCCAGTGGATCCATTCAAATAAAAAAAGTTGACCCTTCCAAGCCCTCCTGTTTCATCTTCGTAGGGCTCATCAGTGCATTTCCTTCTCCTTGATGTGTCTACATTCATATGCAGATGATCAGCCTCATAACAACTAGCCTCCGTTAGGGGTCTTCTATCTTACCACTATTACGGAGATCAAATGGAAGACCATCCCCTTAGCATTTACTCATGGACTGATACATCTGAAAGGACCTTCATCTACCACAGGCCTAGTAAAAACTCTCTCTCTCTCTTTCTCTCTTTCCCTCTCTCTTTTTCCCTCTTTCTCTCTCTCTCTCTTTCCCTCTCTATTTCCCTCTCTCCCTCTCTCTCTCTCTCTCTCTCTCTCTCTCTTTCCCTATCTCTCTCTCTTTCCCTCTTTCTCTTTCTCTTGCCCTCTCTCTCTCTCTTTCCCTTTCTCTCTCTCTCTCTCTCTCTCTCTCTCTCTCTCTCGCTGCTATGATTGCACACATGGTATTGCACCCAGTAGATAGTCACTTTAACTATACCTACATGTACATACTACCTCAATCAGCCTGACTAACCGGTGTCTGTATGTAGCCTCGCTACTTTTAATAAATGTTTTGCACTGTTGGTTAGAGCCTGTAAGTAAGCATTTAACTGTAAGGTCTACACCTGTTGTATTCGGCGCATGTGACAAATAAACTTTGATTTGATTTGACTTGGGGGTAAAAACTGTTGAGAATCCTTTTTGTCCTAGACTTGGCACTCCGGTATGCTGTCACCTCCAGGTAGGTGTTTGTCCCCCTGTGTGCTGAGGATGTCAGGTTCTTGTCCAGTTCTGGCATTTAGGTCGCCACAGTCTAGTGCATGTCCCTGGGCCTGGGAATGATTGATTTCCCCCTCCAGGATGGCGAAGCTGTCATCGTTAAAGTATGTGGATTCTAGTGGGGGGATATACAGTAGGTAGCACACAGTGGGACATTTTTCTTTAAGATAATTCAAAAGGAAATTAATTGCCAAATGTGAAATGTTCATGTTTTGATTAATTTAGTACAGTACGTTAGGTCTGCTCTATATCAAGTTAGCATACCCTCTTAGTCTCTTCCCTGTTTCACACCTGGTAGTTTGGTGGATGGGACTACCAGCTCTCTGTAACCTAGAGCGCAAGCAGTGGGTCCATCTCCTCTATACCAGGTTTCTTGTAGGATTACAATGTCTGTATTTCTGATTTCTTCGGTGAAGTCCAGGTTCCTGCTCTTTAGGCCAAAGGCAGATGACCTCAGGCCTTGGATATTCCAGGATGAGATTGTGAAGGCTTTGTCTTCCATGAAGTGTCCAATGTTGTTAGTCATGTGGTTTGGCCTCAGACCAGTAAGTGTGAGCAGAGCCTGCTGAGCATCTGGTACATGCCAGTGTCTCTCTCTCTGTCAATTCAATTCAAAGGGCTTTATTGGCATGGGAAACACGTTAACATTGCCAAAGCAAGTGAAGTAGGTAATATACAAAAGTGAAATAAACAATAAAAATGAATAGTAAGCATTACACTCACAGAAGTTCCAAAAGAATAAAGACATTTCAAATGTCATATTATGTATATATACAGTGATGTAACGATGTGCAAATGGTTAAAGTACAAAAGGGAAAATAAATAAACGTAAACATGGGTTGTATTTACAATGGTGTTTGTTCTGGTTGCCCTTTTATTGTGGCAACAGGTCACGAATCTTGCTTCTGTCATGGCACACTGTGATATTTCACCCAGTTCATATGGGAGTTTATCAAAATCGGGTTGTCACTGCCTGTCTTCTCTTGAGAGCCAGGTCCTTTCTCAATAGCAAGGCTATGCTCACTGAATCTGTACATAGTCAAAGCTTTCCTTAAGTTTGGGTCAGTCCCAGTGGTCAGGTATTCTGCCACTGTGTACTCTCTGTTTAGGGCCAAATAGCATTCTAGTTTGCGTTTTTTTTGTTAATTCTTTCCAAATCAAATCAAATCAAATTTTATTAGTCACATACACATGGTTAGCAGATGTTAATGTGAGTGTAGCGAAATGCTTGTGCTTCTAGTTCCGACCATGCAGTAATATCTAACAAGTAATCTAACAATTTCACAACAACTACCTTATACACACAAGTGTAAAGGAATGAATAAGAATATGTATGTCACGACATACATTTGTTTTTAGTGACGCGGTTGCGTTCCGTTTGTACATTTGCCTCAGTAAAGTACTTAGTCCACTCATCTCTGCTCTCCTGCGTCTGACTGCCTACACCAGCTACACCCACCGCATGACAATGTACATATAAATATATGGATGAGCGATGGCCGAACGGCATAGGCAAGATGCAGTAGATGGTATAGAGAACAGTATATACATATGATATGAGTAATGTAGGGTATGTAAAGATTATATAAAGTGACATTGTTTAAAGTGGCTAGTGATACATTTATTACATCCAATTTTAGTGATTTAAAGTGGCTAGAGATTTGAGTCAGTATGTTGGCAGCAGACACTCAATGTTAGTGATGGCTGTTTAACAGTCTGATGGCCTTGAGATAGAAGCTTTTTTTCAGCCTCTCGGTCCCAGCTTTGATGCACCTGTACTGACCTCGCCTTCTGGATGATAGACGGGTGAACAGGCAGGGGCCTTCCTGTGACATCAGGTGGTGTAGGTGTCCTGAAGGGCAGGTAGTTTACCACCGGTGATAAGTTGTGCAGACCTCACTACCCTCTGGAGAGCTATACAGTTTTGGGCGGAGCAGTTGCCGTACCAGGCGGTGATACAGCCCGCCAGGATACTCTCGATTGTGCATCTGTAAAAGTTTGTGAGTGTTTTTGGTGACAAGCCAAATTTCTTCAGCCTCCTGAGGTTGAAGAGGCGCTGTTGCGCCTTCTTCACCACGCTGTCTGTGTGGGTGGACCATTTCAGTTTGTCCATGATGTGTACGCCGAGGAACTTAAAACTTTCCACCTTCCCCACTACTGTCCCGTGGATGTGGATAGGGGGGTGCTCCCTCTGCTGTTTTCTGAAGTCCACGATCATCTCCTTTGTTTTGTTGACGTTGAGTGAGAGGTTATTTTCCTGACACCACACTCCGAGGGCCCTCACCTCCTCCCTGTAGGCCGTCTCGTCGTTGTTGGTAATCAAGCCTACCACTGTTGTGTTGTCTGCAAACTTGATGATTGAGTTGGAGGCGTGCATGGCCACGCAGTCATGGGTGAACAGGGAGTACAGGAGAGGGCTGAGAACGCACCCTTTGTTTCCTACCCTCACCACCTGGGGGAGGCCCGTCAGGAAGTCCAGGACCCAGTTGCACAGGGCTGGGTCGAGACCTAGGGTCTCGTGCTTAATGACAAGTTTGGAGGGTACTATGGTGTTAAATGCTGAGCTGTAGTCGATGAACAGCATTCTTACATAGGTATTCCTCTTGTCCAGATGGGTTAGGGCAGTGTGCAGCGTGATTGCGATTGCGTCGTCTGTGGACCTATTGGGGCGGTATGCAAATTGGAGTGGGTTTAGGGTGTCAGGTAGGGTGGAGGTGATATGATCCTTGACTAGTCTCTCAAAGCACTTCATGATTCCAATGTGTCAAGTAATTATCTTTTTGTTTTCTCATGATTTGGTTGGGTCTAATTGTGTTGCTGTCCTGGGGCTCTGTGGGGTCTGTTTGTGTTTGTGAACAGCTTGGACCAGCTTGCTAAGGGGACTCTTCTCCAGGTTCATCTCTCTGTAGGTGATGGCTTTGTTATGGAAGGTTTGGCAATTGCTTCCTTTTAGGTGGTTGTAGAATTTTACAGCTCTTTTCTGGATTCTCTCTCTGTCTCTGTCTCTGTCTCTGTCTCTCTCTCTCTCTCTCTCTCTCTCTCTCTCTCTCTTTCTCTTTCTCTCTCTGTCTCTTGCTCGCACGCACACACACACACGTAACCTGTGTTATCTGTCTGTTTCTCCTCCAGGTATGATGTGGACTCTAAAAGCCCAGACCTCTCCAAACACGTGAGTGGACACGCCTTCTCAAACCCAAAGCCAATGATAAACAGGGATTGGCCAGTACTCCTAATAATAACAGAACAGGGATTGGCCAATACTCCCAACAATTATCAACATAATTGTCTGAATCCACTGGTTTTCAAAGTTATTATTGACCAATACAAGTTAACTGAATTTTCTGAACAGAGTCATCAGAGATAAAACCATAGAACTCATCATAAACAGTTGATGCAATGTTCAGAGAGATTAAAAATGTATTTCTGCGCTCTAATTGGCCAAACTCTCCTTATTTATGTCTTTGGTCTGATCGTGACGTTGCATGGTTTGATTAGTTGTGCCTGTTGAATGTTGCATGGCTTTATTAGTTGTGCCTGTTGAATGTTGCATGGTTTGATTAGTTGTGCCTGTTGAATGTTGCATGGTTTAATTAGTTGTGCCTTCTAAAATGGAGCCGACAGTTGAATTGAACTGGCAATTGAACTGATTCCAGAGGCCGACCCAAAACAACGCCGGTGGAGGAGAGCTACTCGGAGTGGTCTTCTAGTCCGACTTAATAGGCGCGCACACTACCCACCGCTTCCGAGTATATTACTCGCTTATGTTCAGTCTCTGGATAAAAAAGTTGACCAGCTCAGGCCGAGGGTTTCTTTCCAGAGAGACATCAGGGATTGTAACATACTCTGTTTCACGGAAACATGGCTCTCTCGGGATATACTGTCTGAGTCCATATAGCCAGTTGGGTTCTCAGTTCATCGCACAGACAGGAATAAATATCTCTCCGGGAAGAAGAAGAAGAAGGGGGTGTATGTTTCATTATTAACGACTGATGGTGTAATTGTGATAACATACAGGAACTCATGTCCTTTTGTTCACCCAACCTAGAATACCTCACAAGAGAATTATCTTTGGTTATAGTCACAGCCGTGTATATTCCCCCTCAAGCCGATACCATGACGGCCCTCAAAGAACTTCACTGGACTTTATGCAAACTGGAAACCACATATCCTGAGACCACATTTATTGTTGCTGGGGATTTTAACAAAGCAAATTTGAGGAAAAGGCTTTTGAAGTTCTATCAACACATCGACAGTAGTACAGTCGACCATTGCTACTCCAACTTCCGGGATGCCTACAAGGCCCTCCTTTTGGCAAATCAGACCACGACTCCATTTTGCTCCTCCCTTCCTATAGGCAGAAACTCAAACAGGAAGTACTCATGCTAAAGACTATTCAACGCTGGTCTGACCAATCGGAATATTGACATATATTGATACGGTGTTTATTTTAAACTAGGCAAGTCAGTTAAGAACAAAGTCTACTTTACAATGATGGCCTACCAGGGAACAGAGGGTTAACTGCCTTGTTCAGGGGCAGCACAACAGATTTTTACCTTGTAAGCTTGGGGATTCAATACAGCAACCTTTCGGTTACAGGCCCAACGCTCTAACCACTAGGCTACCTGACCTACCTGCCTGCCGCCCCAGGAAGTGTCTCATAATTATGCCCCAGGAAGTGTACAGGAGATGTTGTACCCACTGTGACTATTAAAACATACCCTAACCAGAAACCGTGGATAGATGGCAGCATTTGCGCAAAACTGAAAGTGTGAACCACTGCATTTAACCATGGCAAGGTGACTGGGAATATGGCAGAATACAAACAGTGTAGTTATTCCCTCCGCAAGGCAATCAAACAGGCAAAACGTCAGTATAGAGACAAAGTGGAGTCGCAATTCAATGGCTCAGACACGAGACGTATATGGCAGGGTCTACAGTCATTCACGGACTACAAAAGGAAAACCAGCCATGTCGCGGACACCGACGTCTTGATTTCGCACACGCTAAACACCTTCTTCGCCCGCTTTGAGGGTAACACCGTGCCACCGACGCGGCCCGCTACCACGGACTGTGGGCTCTACTTCTCCGTGGCCGACGTGAGTACGACATTTAACCCCTTTGTTAACCCTCGCAAGGACGCGGCATCCCTAGCCGCATCCTCAGAGCATACGCAGACCAGCTGGCTGGTGTGTTTACGGACATATTCAATCTCTCCCTATCCCAGTCAGCTGTCCCCACATGCTTTAAGATGTCCACCATTGATCCTGTACCCTAGAAAGCAAAGGTAACTGGATTAAATGACTATCGCCCCATAGCACTCACTTCTGTCATCATGAAGTGCTTTGAGAGACAGTTAAGGATCATATCACCTCTACCTTACCTGACACCCTAGACCCAATTTAATTTGCTTACCGCCCCAATAGATCCACAGACGATGCAATCGCCATCACACTGCACACTGCCCTATCCCAGCTTGGACAAGAGGAATACCTATGTAAGAATGCTGTTCATTGACTATAGCTCAGCATTCAACACCATAGTACCCTCCAAGCTCATCATTAAGCTTGAGACCCTGGGTCTGAACCCCGTCCTGTGCAACTGGGTACTGATGGGCCGCCCCCAAGTGGTGAAGGTAGGAAACAACATCTCCACTTCGCTGACCCTCAACACAGGGGCCCCACAAGGGTGCGTGCTCAGCCCCCTCCTGTACACCCTGTTAACCCATGACTGCGTGGCCATGCTAGCCTTCAACTCAATCATCAAGTTTGCAGACGACACGACAGTGGTAGGCTTGATTACCAACAATGACGAGACAGCCAACAGGGAGGAGGAGAGGACTCTGGGAGTGTGGAGCCAGGAAAACAACCTCTCTCTCAACGTCAATGAAACAAAGGAGATGATTGTGGACTTCAGGAAACAGCAGAGGGAGCACCCCCCTTTCCACATCGACGGGACCACAGTGAAGAATTTCAAGGCAAAGGATGGCTACTTTGAAGAATCTAAAATATGAAACATATTTTGATTTGTTTGACACTTTTTTTGGTTACTACATGATTCCATATGTGTTATTTCATAGTTTTGATGTCTTCACTATTATTTTACAAAGTAGAAAATAATAAAAATAAACAAATCGTTGAATGAGAAGGTGTCCAAACTTTTGACTGGTACTGTATATATACAGTATATATCCATACAGTCTGAAAACAATGTCATGAACAGTTTGTTTGTTCATACAATGTTGTTGTTTCTAGAAGTGGATACAATGGCTCCATGACCATACAGTAGGACACACCTCCTGTATGTTCAGTCTGTATCATATGCATCCAGTGAATAATATGTAGTAGTACTAGTAGTAGAACAGTAGTAGTAGTATTATTATGTATCTTCATTATCAACACCATAATTTCTCATGAAATGTTTTTGTCCACCGGTCTCCACATTTGAATTGGATAAACGGGATGTACAGATGTAGGATCTTAATTGGATCACTCTTTTATTACTGAGAATTTTCCTGCAAAGCAGGACATGCAAACTTGTTGAGTATTTGAGTAAAAAAAAAAAGCTTATAAAGTTTCCACTTAGAAAATTCAAACATGATTTGACCGAAATAAAAATATATCAACTGCTACAAAAACATTTTTCTTGCGGCAGGATTATTTTCCTGCTGTAGCAACCTGGCTCAAATTAAGATCCTACATATGTATGAATCATCATGTCACTATTTGAATGATAATAAGAGAATAACATTCTGTTGCTTGGGAGACTGAAAGGCATTTAGAGAGGTCTTCATACACAGAAGAACCCATTTAACAGATTATTTCATGTATTTGGATAAAAAAAACAAGGTTTGCATATCACCAACTGTGGGATTTTTATTGATTTTATTCCACCCTGATATTTGTTTTCACTAACAGCTCTTATATGACATCTCATCTGTATTATCTCCTGCTACACTTCCTGGTTTGAGCGGTGTTGGGTGTTCTGGGTATTGTAGTGTTTGTGTGTATATGATGTGTTCTGTTGTTGTTGTTGTTGACCCTGCTGCCTGCTCTCCCCTTCTGGAAGCCATCTGATGTCAACGTACGTCTCTGCCTCTCTCATCTCCTTCAGTACAGTAGCTGTAGTGATCTTGTAGCTAGATATACAGAAAACACACCCAGTTGTAACACATGGAACACACTCTACTAACCCCTGTTTATGGCCTCCTTCCCTTGTTTCACTCTCGCCATCCCATCCAATGTTCACCCCACGTTGTTGTTTCTCCACTCGCTCCATCAATGTTGACTGTCCCTCTCCCTGGGTCTTCCCTTCGTAACCCTATGCCTCCTCCATCCTGTCTCTGCCTCTGCCTCTGCCTCTGCCTCTGCCTCTGTATCTGCCTGTGCCTCTGCCTCTGCCTCTGTCTCTGCCTCTTTCTGTCTCTCTCTCTCGCTCTCTCCCGCTCTCTCCCACTCTCGAATTCTCTCTCTCTCACTCTCTCTCTCTGTTCTCTCTCTGTTCTCTCTCCCTCTTTCCACCTCCCTCTCTGTCCCCCTCTCAGGACTTCTTGGGCCAGGTGTTCTGTACTCTGGGGGAGATCGTGGGGTCACCTGCCAGTCGACTGGAGAAACCACTGGGGTGAGTCAGTCTCAGATATCAGATCTGTTTTCTAACCACTGTTGTCCTAAAGTGGTTCTCAAACCTCTCCTCAGGGGCCGTCAGTCGTTTCACTATTTATTTGTAGCCCTAAAGTAGCTTGACGATTAGTTCACAAGTTTGAATTAGGTGTGCTGGTTCTGGAATAGATTAAATGTGGATGGGGATCCCTGAGGAAAGGTTTGAGAACCACTATCCTAAAGGAGACTATTATGGTTGACAAGTTGGCCTCTGTCCACTGTTCTGTGGTGCTGAACGCCAGATCTCTGTAGCATAGTGGTTAGAGAATTGGGCCAGTAACTGAAAGGTTGCTGGATCAAATCCCTGAGCTGACAAGGTCGAAATCTGTTGTTCTGCCCCTGAACAAGGCAGTTGACCCACTGTTCCATGGATGTCGATTATGGGAGCTCCCCACATCTCTCTGATTCAGAGGGGTTGGGTTAAATGCGGAAGATGCATTCAGTTGTACAACTGACTAGGTAACACCCATTCTCCCTCTGGTTTCACAGCTGTCCATGGTGCTGAAATCGCTGATCACCTCTATTTGCTTTCTGTTAACTTAACCCTCATAGTACCGACTGGGGCCATTGTGACCCCAGAGGCAGAGTTTTGATCATAGCCCAAATGTGGTTTATTAAATTCATAACATGTTTCATGACTCTGTCAATGTACTTGATTTTAACTTATCTAAATCATTGTTTAGTGTTTCTGTATCAAACAACAAACAAATCAATTATAAAAGCTTTAACTACTTAGGGAGTAGCGGCGCGCTAGCGGGCCACGCCCGACACTACCCGGTGAAATGTAAGGCGCCAAATTCAAAATCCAAAAGTTGAATTATTAAACATTGTGTTGCATAGTCATCAAAAGCTCTGATTCTTGGCAATATCACAGCGTTGTCAGATTTCAAAAAGGTTTTACGGCGAAAGCACAACATTTGATTGTTTGAGGATAGCACCCCACATATTTTCCACATGAGCATAAATTCATATCCAGCGCGGGTCACACAAAACCCATATCACAGCTAAAATAAATCTCTTACCTTTCGAAGAACTTCTGCTGAGGGCTTCCCAAGTGTCCAACGAAGACATCCAATGGTTCTTTTGTTAGAAAAAATCATTTATTATATCCATAAATCTCCATTTGGTTGGCGCGTTATGATCAGAAAATCCAACGTCGAATCGCCCATTGAACCGGGAAGAGAACGCGTTCAAATATAGTTATCAACTTTTCCTAAACAAATCATAGATAATTTATAATGCATCCTTAGCCCGTAAAATCTTGTTGACATCTGAGCTACCTCGACTATTTCCTGTTCCTATCCGTTCTGCTCAGGGCTACAGCTTCCAAACTCTGTATGAAGACTGTTTACATCTAGTGGAATCGATAGGTACTGCAATCTAGGAGCTGGTTTCCATTAAAATCAATAGGGAGAGTATCAAACAGAGCAAAGGTCACAAAAAAAATATCGGGGTTTTCGCCTGCTATATCAGTTCTGTTATACTCACATACATTATTTTAACACTTTTAGAAACTTCAGAGTGTTTCCTATCCAATAGTACTAATTATGTGCATATCCTATTTTCTGGGCCTGAGTGGCAGGCATTTTACTTTGGGCACGCCAGACTCTCCAAAACCGTCACCTCTGCTGCCGCTCCCTAAGAAGTTAAGAAAAGCTAAGTATTATGTTTCATTTGACAACAGCATAAGATTTTGTATATTTCAGTCAACCCACTCACACTTTATAAAAGTACTAGCCCTTTGTGGTTCTTCTATGGCAAATCTTAAAAGGTTTTATTTGAAACCAGGTTTCTCTGAAGACATAATTAGAACTGTAATACAGAAACAGGCTACCCTCTGAATGGACACCTAGCGCTGGAGTGGAGTGTATTCTCTGAAAAATTAGGAAATGTTATATAAATACCAGAATTCTCATACCACCCTCCAATATTCTATGTGCAATCCTCCTCCATTAACATCCTGAACTGCCCTGGAGACACCAGAGCATCAAGGTGCAGTGAGCTCTGCCGATTTCATTTACAGAGCAAAATAAAAAATAGCAAAATAAATAAAAAATGCCGATTGACCTAATTCTGTAGTGATCAACAGGACCTCTAGAGTTAATCATCCCTGTGATCTGATCTGGTGACTCCTATGTCTGTCATTTAACAATGAGGTAAGGTATGGACGGAAGTTTGCACAAGAGGGCTTTATAAACAAAAATGATGAAGAGAGGAGAGGGATGAGTTTAAGGTTGTAGGGGATGAAGAGGGGAGAGGGATGAGTTTTTGGTTGTAGGGGATAAAGAGGAGAGAGGGATGAATTTAAGGTTGTAGGGGATGAAGAGGAGAGAGGGATGAGTTTACGACCCATTTTGAGGAAAACACAGTGCCACCAACGCGGACCGCTGCCAAGGACTGTGGGCTCTCCTTCTCCGTGGCCAACGTGAGTAAGATATTTAAGCATGTTAACCCTCGCAAGGCTGCCGGCCCAAACGGAATCCCTAGCCGCTTCCTCAGTGCATGCACAGACCAGCTGGCTGGAGTGTTTACGGACATATTCAATCTCTCCCTATCCCAGTCTGTTGTACCCACTTGCTTCAAGATGTCCACCATTGTTCCTGTACCCAAGAAAGCAAAGGAAACTGAACTAAATGACTATCACCCCGTAGCACTCACGTCTGTCATCATGGAGTGCTTTGAGAGACTAGTCAAGGATCATATCACCTCCACCTTACCTGACACCCTAGACCCACTTCAATTTGCTTACCGCCCCAATAGATCCACAGACGATGTAATCGCCATCACCCTGTACACTGCCCTATCCCACCTGGACAAGAGGAATACCCATGCAAGAATCCTGTTCATTGACTACAGCTCAGCCTTCAACACCATAGTACCCTCCAAGCTCATCATTAAGCTCGGGGCCCAACAAGGGTGCATGCTCAGCCCCCTCCTGTACAACCTGTTCACCCACGACTGCGTGCCCACGCACGCCTCCAACTCAGTCATCAATTTTGCAGATGACACAAGAGTAGTAGGCCTATATACCAACAATGATGAGACAGCCTACAGGGAGGAGGTGAGGGCCCTGGGAGAGTGGTGCCAGGAAAATATCCTCTCACTCAACGTCAACAAAATGAAGGAGCTGATCTCGGACTTCAGGAAACAGCAGAGGGAGCACGCCCCTATCCACATCAACGGGACCACAGTGGAGAAGGTGAAAAGCTTCAAGTTCCTTGGCATACACATCACTGACGATCTGAAATGGTCCACCCACACCGACAGTGTGGTGAAGTATGCGCAACAGCGCCTCTTCAACCACAGGAGGCTGAAGAAATTTGTCTTGGCACTTTTAACCCTCACAAACTTTTACAGATGCACAATTGAGATGTATCACCAACTGGTACGGCAACTGCACCGCCCGCATCCGCAGGGCTCTCCAGAGTAGGCTGTGGTCTGCCCAACACCTCACCGGGGGCAAACTACCTGCCCTCCAGGACACCTACAGCACCCTATGTCACAGTAAGGCCAAAAAGATAATCAAGGACAGCAACCACCCGAGACACGGCCTGTTCATCCCACTATCATCCAGAAGGCGAGGTCAGTACAGGTGCATCAAAGCTGGGACAGAGAGACTGAAGAACAGCTTCTATCTCAAGGCCATCAGACTGTTAAAGTGACTAGTGTTCCATTAAAACCTCTTAAGGAGCAGTGGGGCGCTAGCGGGCCACTCCCGACACTACCCGGTGAAATGTAAAGCGCCAAATTCAAAATCCAAAAGTTGAATTATTAACAATTCATCAATATACAAGTGTTTCATAGCCATCAAAAGCTCTGACTCTTGGCAATATCACAGCTTTGTCAGATTTCAAAAAGGCTCTACGGCGAAAGCACAACATTTGATTGTTTGAGGGTAGCACCTCTAATATTTATGTATTAGCATAAATCCATAACCCAACTCGGGTCTCACAAAACACATAAAATCGCTAATATAAAATTGCTTACCTTTGATGAACTTCTGCTGAGGGCTTCCCAAGTGTCCAACAAAGACAATCCATGCTTCTTTTGTTAGAAAAAGTCATTTATTATATCCATAAATCTCCGTTTGGTTGGCGCGTTATGTTCATAAAATCCACCGTCGAGTCGCCCATAGAACCATGAAGAGAACGCGTTGAAATTATACCTATCATATTTCTACAAACAAATCAAACATCATTTGTAATGTTTCCTTAGGTATTCTTTTATGTATATTTACTTTAATATTTCAACCGGATTGTAGCCTGAGCGATAAGAAAGGAAAAAACAGTGGAGCGCACACTCGGTTGCTCGCCCGCAAAAGCTTGTTGACATCTGAGCTCCCTTGACCATATCCTGTTCCTATCCGTTCTGGTCAGGGCTACCGTTTCCTGGCTTTGTATAGAGACTGTTGACATCTAGTGGAAGCCATAGGTACTGAAATCTCAGAGCTGCTTGCCTTTGAAATCAATAGGGAGACTGTCAAACAGAGCAAAGGTCACAAAAAACAGTAATTCCGGATGGATTTTCCTCGGGTTTTCGCCTGCTATATCCGTTCTGTTACACTCACAGACATTATGTTAACACTTTTAGAAACTTCAGAGTGTTTCCTATCCAATAGTACTAATTATGTGCATGTTTTCTGGGCCTGAGTGGGAGGCATTTTACTTTGGGCACGCCAGACTCTCCAAAACCGTCACCTTGGGAGCCGCTCCCTAAGAAGTTAATAATGTTTAGATACTGCTTTACTCATCTCATATGTATATACTGTATTCTAGTCTACTGTATTTTAGTCAATGCCACTCTGCTGAAGAGTCTAAATGAGGGACTGACGAGTCTGAATGAGGGGGTGAAGAGTCTAAATGAGGGGCTGAAGAGTCTAAATGAGGGACTGACGAGTCTGAATGAGGGGCTGAAGAGTCTGAATGAGGGGCTTAAGAGTCTGAATGAGGGGCTGAAGAGTCTGAATGAGGGGCTGAAGAGTCTGAATGAGGGGCTGAAGAGTCTGAATGAGGGGCTGAAGAGTCTGAATGAGGGGGTGAAGAGTCTGAATGAGGGG
>QNTS01002706.1:144172-159054 GCA_003317085.1 Hucho hucho | reverse complement strand
TGACATTCTCCCAATCCTCATCTGGATCATCCAAATGCTCTCTAGCAAACTTCAGACGGGCCTGAACATGTACTGGCTTAAGCAGGGGACACGTCTGTCACTGCAGGATTTGAGTCCCTGGCGGCGTAGTGTGTTACTGATGGTAGGCTTTGTTACTTTGGTCCCAGCTCTCTGCAGGTCATTCACTAGGTCCCCCCGTGTGGTTCTGGGATTTTTGCTCACCGTTCTTGTGATCATTTTGACCCCACGGGGTGAGATTAGCGTGGAGCCCCAGATCGAGGAAGATTATCAGTGGTCTTGTATGTCTTCCATTTCCTAATAATTGCTCCCACAGTTGATTTCTTCAAACCAAGCTGCTTACCTATTGCAGATTCAGTCTTCCCAACCTGGTGCAGGTCTACAATTTTGTTTCTGGTGTCCTTTGACAGCTCTTTGGTCTTGGCCATAGTGGAGTTTGGAGTGTGACTGTTTGAGGTTGTGGACAGGTGTCTTTTATACTGATAACAAGTTCAAACAGGTGCCATTAATACAGGTAACGAGTGGAGGACAGAGGAGCCTCTTAA
The DNA here is from genome assembly GCA_003317085.1 of Hucho hucho. NCBI lineage: Eukaryota > Metazoa > Chordata > Actinopteri > Salmoniformes > Salmonidae > Hucho > Hucho hucho. The sequence goes on along the minus strand of QNTS01002706.1, from coordinate 158,491 downwards.
AGAAGAAGTTACAGGTCTGTGAGAGCCAGAAATCTTGCTTGTTTGTATGTGACCAAATACTTATTTTCCACCATAATTTGCAAATAAATTCATTAAAAATCCTACAATGTGATTTTCTGGATTTTTTTTCTTCATTTTGTCTGTCATAGTTGAAGTGTACCTATGATGAAAATTACAGGCCTCTCTCATCTTTTTAAGTGAGAGAACTTGCACAATTGGTGGCTGACTAAATACTTTTTTTCCCCACTGTAATACCTTTGATGATACAGTGGTAGGTAGCAATACAATGTTATAACATTTACATGAAATACCAATGGTGGAGGTGTTGCTGTTTATATTCAGAACCACATTCCTGTGAAGGGGCTCCCGAGTGGTGCAGCGGTCTAAGGCACTGCATCTCAGTGCTTGAGGCGTCACAACAGACACCCTGGTTCAATTCCAGGCTGTATCACAACTGGCTGTGATTGGGAGTCCCATAGGGCGGCGCACAATTGACACCAGCGTCGTCCGGGTTTGGCTGGTGTAGGCCGTCATTGTAAATAAGAGTTTGTTTTTAACTGACTTGCCTAGTTAAATAAAGGTTAAATAAATAAAAATATTTTAAGATTTGAGATGATCTCATGTTAAATACTGTTAAAGTAATATGGCTACATGTTCATCTGCCTCACCTAAAGCCCATTCTTGTGGTAAGCTGCGAGAGACCACCAACTGCTAACAGTCAGTATATGGATAACGTGTGAAATGCTTGATAATGTATGCGATATCAACAGAGAGGTAGACTTTCTGGGTGATTTAAATATTGACTGGCTTGCATCAAGCTGCCCTCTCAAGAAAAAGCTTCAAACTAACCAGTGCCTGCAACATGGTTCAGGTTATCAGTCAACCTACCAGGGTAGTTACAAACAGCACAGGAATGAAATCATCAACATGTATTGATCACATCTTTACTAATGCTGCAGAAATTAGCTTGAAAGCAGTATCCATATCCATTAGATGTAGTGATAACAGTATAGTAGCTATACCTAGGAAAGCCAAAGTTCCAAAGGCTGGGCCTAATATAGTGTATGAGAGGTCATACAATAGGTTTTGTAGTGATTCCTATTTTGTTGGTGTAAAGAATATTTGTTGGTCCATGGTGTGTAATGAGGAGCAAACAGATGCTGCACTTGACACATTTAAGAAATGGCTCATTCCAGTTACTAATAAGCATGCACCCATTAAGAAAATGACTGTAAAAACTGTTAAATCCCAGTGGATTGATGAGGAATTTAACAATTTTATGGTTGAGAGGGATGAGGCACAAGGAATGGCAAATACGTCTGGGAGCACAACCGATTGGCAAACGTATTGCAAATTGAGAAATCATGTGACTAAACTGAATAAAAAGAAGAACTACACTATGAAACAAAGTTTTAAATGACATGAAGAATTTTTATAAAAAGCTTTGGAGCACTTTAAATAACATTTTGGGAAAAAAGGCAAACTCAGCTCCATCATTCATTGAATCAAATGGCTCATTCATCATAAAACCAACTGATATTGCCAACTACTTTAATGATTTTTTTCATTGGCAAGATAAGCAAACTTAGGCATGACAAGCCAGCAACAAACGCTGACACTACACATCCAAGTATATTTGACCAAATTATGAAAGACAAGCATTGCAATTTAGAATTCCGTAAAGTGAGTGTAGAAGAGGTGAAAGAATTATTGTTGTCTATCAACAATGACAAGCCACTGGAGTCTGACAACTTGGATGGAAAATTACTGAGGATAATAGTGGATGATATTGCAACTCCTATTTGACATATTTTCAATTTAAGCCTACTAGAAAGTGTGTAGGGAAGCAAAATTCATCTGACCAATCAGCCTGTTACCAACCCTTAGTAAACTTTTTGAAAAAATTGTGTTTGACCAGATACAATGCTATTTTACAGTAAACAAATTGATATAAAACATTTCAGCATGCTTATAGGGAAGAACATTCAACAAGCACAGCACTTACACAAATGCGGCTTTTGACATTATCAATCATATAAAACATATGTGTTATGGCTTTACACCTCCTGCTATATTGTGGATAAAGAGTTACCTGTCTAACAGAGTGTTCTTTAATGGAAGCCTCTCCAACACAATCCAGTTAGAATCAGGAATTCCCCAGGGAAGCTGTCTAGGCCTCTTACTTTTTTCAATCTTTACTAATGACATGCCACTGACTTTGAGTAAAGCCAGTATGTCTATGTATGCGGGTGACTCAACACCATACATGTCAGCTACTACAGGGACTGAAATGACTGCAACCCTTAACAAAGAGCTGCAGTTAGTTTCAGAGTGGGTGGCAAGGAATAAATTAGTCCTAAATATTTCTAAAACTAAAAGCATTGTATTTGGGACAAATCATTTACTAAACCCCAACTAAGTCTTGTAATACATAATGTGGAAATTGATCAAGTTGAGGTGACTAAACTGCTAAACGGTCATGGTCAAAACATATTGATACAACAGTAGCTAAGATGGGAAGAAGTATGTCCATGATAAGGCGCTGCTCTACCTTCTTGACAGCACTGTCAACAAGGCAGGTCCTACAGGCCCTAGTTTTGTCGCACCTGGACTACTGTTCAGTTGTGTGGTCAGGTGCCACAAAAAGGGACTTAGGAAAATTGCAATTGGCTCAGAGCAGGGCAGCACGGCTGGCCCTTGGATGTACACAGAGAACTAATATTAATAATATGCATGCCAATCTCTCCTGGCTCAAAGTAGAGGAGAGATTGACTTCATCACTTCTTGTATTTATGAGAGGTGATGACATGTTGAATGCACCGAGCTGTCTGTTTGAACTACAGCTCAGACACCCATGGATACCCTACAAGACATGCCATAAGAAGTCTCTTCACAGTCCCCAAGTCCAGAACAGACTATGGGAGGCGCACAGTACTACATAGAGCCATGACTACATGGAACTCTATTCCACATCAAGTAACTTATGAAAGCTGTAAAATGTACACACACATACACATGGATTTTGTACTGTAGATATGGGGTAGTGGTGGAGTAGGGCCCTGAGGGCACACAGCATGTTGTGAAAACTGTGAATGTATTGTAATATTTCAAACATTTTATAAACTTCCTTAATTGTGCTGGACCCCAGGAAGAGTAGCTGCCGCCTTGGCAGCAGCTAATGGGGATCCATAATATATACAATCTGTGGTACCTTATATAGGCAGGTGTGTGCCTTTCCAAATCATGTTCAATCAATTGAATTTACCACAGGTGGACTCTAAATCAAGTTGTAGAAACCTCAAGGATGATCAAGGGAAACAGGATGCACCTGAGCTTAATGTGGAGTCTCATAGCAAAGAGTCTGAATACTTATGTAAATAAGGTATTTTTTTTGCCTGTTTTCGTTTTGTCATTATGGGGAAAACCTGTTTTCGTTTTGTCATTATGGGGTATTGTGTGTAGATTGATGAGGGAACATTTTTTGAATAAATATGTAATGTAACAATACATAGAAAAGGTCAAGGGGTCTGAATACATTCCGAATGCACTGTATAATTAAAACATTCTAAAGCACATACATCAACTCGGCAGGTTCGGCACGACAGATAGCTTGGGTCCCCAAATTATGAAGAAATACAATAAACATTCTGAATAACAGCACAACTATTTATAACCTACTTCACTGTGGAAAAGGGGCTGCAATACATGTCATGTTGATATGATTTTCAGTTTGCTTCCATATGACTGGATTTACATTAGTCTCCAGGGATCATAAGGAAAAATGATCTAAAACAATTGCTATGTGTATTTACAATCCCCTTCTCCAAACGTATTACTCATTCACCTAGCTCTTATTAATTTATTAATGACAGTCAAAGGAGAATGCTGTTATTTATATCTGAAAAAAATTAAGTAAATGCTTTTTCTGCTTGGAACCAGTAGGTTCGCTCAGCCTTATTCATGGTTCCCTCTCACATAAAAGTTGTGGGTATTGAGTGAAAGTCAGAATAGGGCGTATCTAGACCTCCCGAGTGGCGCAGTGGTCTAAGGCTCAGCTACCTAGAGATTCTGGGTAGCTGAATTGTGCACTAGTGACTCCTGTGGCAGGCTGGGCGCAGTGCACGCTGACACAGTCGCCAGGTGCACGGTGTTTCCTCCGACACATTGGTGCAGCTGGCTTCCGGGTTAAGTGGGCATTGTGTCAATAAGCAGTGCGGCTTGGTTGGGTTGTGCTGTGTTTCAGAGGATGCACGACCTTCGCCTCTCCCAAGTCCGTACGGGAGTTGCAGCGACGAGACAAGACTTTAACTACCAATTGGATACCACGAAAAAGGGGGTAAAAAAACACAAATAAAAGAATAGGGCGTATCTGTGGACACTTCCACCACACCTTAATTTCTTAAATATCTACCCCTTAAGCTATTATCATGCTTAAATTCGTCAGAATACACAGAGAAAAGTACACTGAAAGTGAATTATGTTCCAGTTATGCACTCGGGTTGGAATTCTCCCCTACATATGAGTTTTCAAAATGTAGCTGCCTTTTAAAAACACCAATACATTCATCAAAACTAAATGATATTGTCAAAATTGCAAATACAGTACATTCATGAAAAGAATGCAACTGTCTGCAAAAAGATTAACTCAAACATACAGTGCATTCAGAAAGTATTCAGACACCTTCTCTTTTTCCACATTTTGTTATGTTACAGCTTTATTCTAAAATTGATTCAATCGTTTTTTTCCCCCTCATCAATCTACACACAATACCCCATAATGACAAAGCGAAAAAACAGAAATACATTATTTAGATAAATATTCAGACTCTTTGCTATGAGACTCGAAATTGAGCTCAGGTTCATCCAGTTTCCATTGATCATTCTTGAGATGTTTCTACAACTTGATTGGAGTCCACCCGCTTGGAGTTTGCCAAAAGGAACCTTAAAGGACTCTCAGACCATGCGAAACAAGATTCTCTGGTCTGATGAAACCAAGATTGAACTCTTTGACCTGAATGCCAAGCGTCACGTCTGGAGGAAACCTGGTACCATCCCTACGGTGAAGCATGGTGGTGGCAGCATCATGCTGTGGGGATGTTTTTCAGCGGCAGGGACTGGGAGACTAGTCAGGATCGAGGGAAAGATGAATGAAGGAAAGTACAGAGACATCCTTGATGAAAACCTGCTCCAGAGCGCTCAGAACCTCAGACTGGGGGGGGAAGGTTCACATTTCAACAGGACAACGACCCTACACAGCCAAGACAACGCAGAAGTGGCTTCGGGATAAGTCTCTGAATGTCCTTGAGTGGCCCAGCCAGAGCCCAGACTTGAACCCGATCGAACATCTCTTTAGAGACCTGAAAATATCTGTGCATTGACGCTCCCCATCCAACCTGACAGAGCTTGAGGATCTGCAGAGAATACTGGGAGAAACTCCCCAAATACAGGTGTGCCAAGCTTGTAGACTAGATGCTGTAATCGTTGCCAAGGTGCGTCAACAATGTACTGAGTAAAAGGTCTGAATACTTATGTAAATGTTTTTGTTTTATTTGTTAAAAATTTTCAAAAAAACAGTTTTTGCTTTGTCATTATTTGGTATTGTGTGTATATTGACGAAAGGGAAAAAATATATTTAATCCCTTTTAGAATACGGCTGTAACGTAACCAAATCTGGAAGTCAAGGTGTCTAAATACTTTCCTAATTAACTGTCTAAGCTGACAAGAGTTAGTCTGTCTTTTAAAAAATCCAAGTAGATCAATAGATTTTCTAAGCAATAACTAAATCATGATGATCACATTTGGAAATACAACTATCAAAAGGTGCAGAATTATAGGTAATTACTGTCTTTTTTTATTCACCAAACAATTTCTTACACATCAAATGTTATTCCTGATCAAAAACAAAATGGAAAATACATGTACATAGGCTTAGACTTTCCATCCCCAAAAGTAATACAGTGGAGAAACAACTGATATCAATATATAGGCCTCAATTCACACCATAGTCAAGCTCTGTTATGTGGGAGATGATTTAGGAGTAACCCAAAATCATATAAATTAGACAGTCCCTGTGCCTAGATCTTTAACTATATTGTTGCGGTTTCAGGCCTACTACTGATAAAGCCATTTACAATTTTGTGCAGTTTTTCCTGATTGCCCGAAACAGTGAACACATTTCAAACCTTTTCTAATGAAAACAACGTGTTGATATTCTGTGAACAACACTTTACAGTTAATTTTTTATTAATTGATAAATTGTATTTCAAGTTTTGCAAAAGTGGGTCTAAGATATAGAATCCAGGCACAAAGGCAAGATAATTATCAGACATTCTGAAAATGTATTTAAGAATTTGACCATAGTTTTCCTACAGATCCACCAGAGAGTCAGACCAGCTCAGGACCCACAGGAAGCAGAGGCTAGGGTCTAAAGAAGTTGAGAGCAAGGAGCAAAGATACACTGCTCAAAAAAATAAAGGGAACACTTAAACAACACAATGTAACTCCAAGTCAATCACACTTCTGTGAAATCAAACTGTCCACTTAGGAAGCAACACTGATTGACAATAAATTTCACATGCTGTTGTGCAAATGGAATAGACAACAGGTGTAAATTATAGGCAATTAGCAAGACACCCCCAATAAAGGAGTGGTTCTGCAGGTGGTGACCACAGACCACTTCTCAGTTCCTATGCTTCCTGGCTGATGTTTTGGTCACTTTTGAATGCTGGCGGTGCTTTCACTCTAGTGGTAGCATGAGACGGAGTCTACAACCCACACAAGTGGCTCAGGTAGTGCAGCTCATCCAGGATGGCACATCAATGCGAGCTGTGGCAAGAAGGTTTGCTGTGTCTGTCAGCGTAGTGTCCAGAGCATGGAGGCGCTACCAGGAGACAGGCCAGTACATCAGGAGACGTGGAGGAGGCCGTAGGAGGGCAACAACCCAGCAGCAGGACCGCTACCTCCGCCTTTGTGCAAGGAGGAGCAGGAGGAGCACTGCCAGAGCCCTGCAAAATGACCTCCAGCAGGCCACAAATGTGCATGTGTCTGCTCAAACGGTCAGAAACAGACTCCATGAGGGTGGTATGAGGGCCCGACGTCCACAGGTGGGGGTTGTGCTTACAGCCCAACACCGTGCAGGACGTTTGGCATTTGCCAGAGAACACCAAGATTGGCAAATTCGCCATTGGCGCCCTGTGCTCTTCACAGATGAAAGCAGGTTCACACTGAGCACATGTGACAGACGTGACAGAGTCTGGAGACGCCGTGGAGAACGTTCTGCTGCCTGCAACATCCTCCAGCATGACCGGTTTGGCGGTGGGTCAGTCATGGTGTGGGGTGGCATTTCTTTGGGGGGCCGCACAGCCCTCCATGTGCTCGCCAGAGGTAGCNGAGCACATCTGGGACATCATGTCTCGCTCCATCCACCAACGCCACGTTGCACCACAGACTGTCCAGGAGTTGGCGGATGCTTTAGTCCAGGTCTGGGAGGAGATCCCTCAGGAGACCATCCGCCACCTCATCAGGAGCATGCCCAGGCGTTGTAGGGAGGTCATACAGGCACGTGGAGGCCACACACACTACTGAGCCTCATTTTGACTTGTTTTAAGGACATTACATCAAAGTTGGATCAGCCTGTAGTGTGGTTTTCCACTTTAATTTTGAGTGTGACTCCAAATCCAGACCTCCATGGGTTGATACATTTGATTTCCATTGATAATTTTTGTGTAATTTTGTTGTCAGCACATTCAACTATGTAAAGAAAAAAGTATTGAATAAGATTATTTCATTCATTCAGATCTAGGATGTGTTATTTTAGTGTTCCCTTTATTTTTTTGAGCAGTGTATATTTGATCCAAACAGTGTTAGTTTCCTGACTAACCCTGGAGCAGAATCTATATTGTCAGGTGCCCAGCTCCCATTCGTTGAGAAACATGTAGACCGTCACATTGTTGTTCCACAGTGAGTGGAGATGACATTTCTGAGCAGTCTCGGAGAAGCTCTGCATACGGCTCCCTGGCATCACTAGCAGCATCTGAACACCACTCTGTGTTTGGGTCAGAGTTCTAGAACCCCATCCCCAAGGTCTAGAACGGTCTCTCTGAGTTCTATAGTTGAGGCTGGGAGAAGTTCAGAGACCAAAGAAGATCCAGGAGAAGCCCTGGGGAGAACCAGGGTGCTGCAGAGTCTGACCAGACTCTAAGACATGAGAAGTGCTCCATCTACTTCTCACACTTTCAACAGGAAACTCCTCCTACTGTACCTCCTGAAATTCTTTTTATGGCGGATAAGAAATCTCTGTGGCCAGGACAGAACACAAATACTGATTTCATTGAGCTTTGAGGCTCAGTCAGATCTTAGAAAATTCTGGAAATAGTTTAAATGTTTACTTTTGAATAATACGGGGGATTAAATTTACAATTACTCTTAAATCTAATTAGTTTAACTTTGTTGCTTTAGAAAATCCACAACAATCATTTAAATTCAATTATGTTCATGTGGAATTTGAATATGATAGGTGGATGAATCTAGGAACCTTTGCTTCAGGAGGTTATGACTGAATATATTGATGTGTGTATTAATGGAAGTCTTTGAAGTGATGGCTTTGATAGTGTAGCCTAGCCTCTCTGCATGTAAGGCAGATGTAGATCACTGTTTCACTATCTAATAAAACATCAAACTGAAAATCAAGGATGAGGGCCAAGAGTTTTACACTTTCGTGGAAATCTTTTATTTTACATCTAGTCTTTATACACAGTATCTAAATTAAACTCATAGGTCTGTCGGTTTATCCAAAAACACATTCACTATCATTAACTAAACCTAGTTATCAGTTAAATAATTTCAAACAAGATCACAGTAATGACAAGCCAGACAAGAGAAGCATTGAACAACATTTAAAATAATTAGAAAGGACCATGGTGACATTTGTCCCATGCATAAAAAGCATTTTGACAGGAGCCAAGACAGCACATAACAATGCAGTATTTTAAAAACTGCAAGTAGAGCTTGAATTTTAAACATGGATGACTAACTTCACCACACTGCAGTATTGTGATGTGGTTTTCCACAGTTCAGTGACGTTTTGTGTGAGGAAAATGTCACCCTCTAGGCCACATAAAATCTGAGATCGAAGATCATGGGGAAGTCTACATCATTGACTTTCCAACAAAACAAACCAACATAAGTGTCAACAAGTCAGTCTAGAAACACAGGAAGACACGTCTTATGTGCCGATTACTGAGGAAAGTAATATTAGTAAATGCTTATAGGTTTACTAAATTTGATCAATTACCTGGATGAGTTGAACCTCTGCTATCAACAACCTCAACTTGTATAGATTGTGCATTTGGCCCCAGCTTCTTCCTGCAGTCCTCCAGCTGTACCCGAACTCTCTTGAGAGGCAGCAGTATCCTCTGAGCTCCACTGTTACAGCCAGGACTCAGTGATTTCCTGCAGTCCTTCAGCAGTACTGTCACCCTCTTGAGGGACGAATTGGGATCAGGTTGGTGGGGAAGAGACAGACTGGGACTGTCCTCACAATCCTAGAATAAAAGACAACATAAACAGACATTGTAGGTTGTCTCAAATGGAACAATATACATTGATGAACTACATAATTTTGTAATGTACGCTTACTACGCTACCTCCTCGAGTTTCATAGACTCTGCTTTTGGCCCCAGCAGGTTAATGCAGTCTTCCAGCAGCAGTGCAAGAGGAGGCAATGTGCACTGAGCTCCACTGTTACAGTCAGGACCCAGTGTGACCGTAGGTTCAGGATCAGGTTGGTAGGGAAGAGACAGGCTGGCACTGTCCTCACAATCCTAGAATAATAACAACAGATATTATTTATGTGTGTCAAGTTTAATATCTGTATAAAACAAACACTAGATTTCTGGAAAGGTGTATTAAGAGGGACGTTATTGAATTGCAGTTGCATTTGGGCATGGCATTTTGGACAAATTTACATCAACTAATATGGCAGCTTAATGACTAAATAATTGTTACCTTTATGACAACATTGTGCCACCAGCAAGGTAGTAATACATTTTAGATAAATTAAAAAACAAATTTTATTGAGACCAGAGATGCTCAAATCTAAGGTCATTAATAACCCTTTAAAGATCAATAACTAAAGTGATATGATTAATAACTTTTAGATATGATATGATATGATTAATAACTTTTAGAACTCACAAAGTAATCATTTAAATTGAGTAACACCATTTGACACTTTGGTTTTAGACATCAAATTGTCAATGGAATTATCAAATTTATGACATACTAAAAGGATGTGATTATTTAAATAATTTCTAGACCCCTCAACCGATAACAGAGTTACTCAGGATCCTACTTTGTAATGAGAGGTCTTTAAGGCAGAAACACCAATGACATAAAACTAAGGGACATTTTATATTTTGAACAAAATAATATATAGGTATTTGGAATAGACTTCTTTGTTTTCATTGATTTAAATACTTGTTAACTTTCTAGCATTCAAAATAATAGATAACATATCCCTAAATCATGTCACTACAACTACTGGGACAAGCCTCCCAGGACAAGCCTCGCTTGGTAACGTTCCTGTAAAGTCAACCAGCAAGCTACAATTCGGCCTATGTTAAGGCAGGGCAAACCCGTTTTGGTGATTTCTGGTATATCAAACCAAAAATTGAATTTTATTTGTCACATGCTCCGAATACAACAGGTGTAGACCTTACAGTGAAATTACTTAAAAGCCCTTAACCAACAATGCAGTTCAGACAAAAATAAGTGTTAAGAAAGTACTTACTAAATAAACAATAAATAAAATTTAAAAAATATAAAAATATCAAATAAGGTTAGTTGAGGTAAGAGGTAATATGTACATGTAGGTAGAGGTAAAGTGGCTATGCAATGATAATAAACAGTAGCAGCAGCGTAAAAATGTGTGGGGTCTAAATTGAAAAGGATGCTGTCGCTGCTGCCTGTTGACATTACTACATGATTCCATATGTTATTTCATAGTTTATGTTTTCACTATTATTGTACAATGTAGAAAATAGTAAAAATAAAGAAAAACCCTTGAATGAGTGGGTGTGTCCAAACTTTTGACAGGTAATGTACATGTGCAACAGTAACCATATTACTTGTATTTTTTTTTTTACGAGAACCTTATAAACTGCACACACAACAAAACAGAAAGAGAAACAACACTGTTTGTCAATCACTCCTATTCGATTATCACTTTGAAATCAATTGCGCGAGTGGGATTGCACATCCTGTTAACTAACACAGCTCAAAAACCACACGGAATCTGGGAATAATGTATACATCAATGGTTAGAGGACAATTTGTAGAAGACAGCTAGCTACATTTTTAAGTGCTGCATTTTGATTCAAGTGGGTCGCCAACGCCGTAAGTGTAACACCGTGCGCAAATAGATTGTCCCCCCACACCAAACGCGATAACGACACGCCGGTTGAAATATCAAAACAAACTGTAAACCAATTATATTAATTTGGGGACAGGTCGAAAAGCATTAAACATGTATGGCAATTTAGCTAGCTAGCTTGCAGTTGCTAGCTAATTTATCCTATTTAGCTAGCTAGCTGGCGACAATTAATCCACACACAAAACAGTCAACCGAATCGTTTTCTAGTCATGTCTCCTCCTTCCAGGCTTTTTCTTCTTTGGACTTTATATGATGATTGGCAACTAACTTTCATAATAAGGTGTATTACCACAACCGACCTCAGTTCAGCTTTCAAACACCCACGTGGGTAGAACCAATGAGGAGATGGCACGTGGGTATATGCTTCTAAAAGCCAATGAGGAGATGGGAGAGGCAGGACTTGCATTGCATTCAAATAGAAGCAACTTCTATTTTAGCGCCTGGCAACGCAGACGAGCAGTGTGGGTGCACGGATTGAATAACATGTATGTGTACATTTATTTTGCAACAAACAACTGAACAGGGGTGTAGCGCTGTTTCAACAATATTCAAAGGCCACATGGAAACTTGCAATAACCTATACATGGTTGGTTAGATGAGAATTTGTAGAAGGCTTCTATCTATATTTTGGAATGGCGGATGTTGATTTCGAGAGGCAGCAATCAAGGAAAAGGGAACAAACAACTTGATTACCATAGGTAATCAACAGTGACAATGGTTGGTTGCTATTTAAGTGATAGTTTGACTTTAAAATCAGTCTGATATGTGGCCAGTGACTTTTATAGAGAGACCGCCACCAAATGATCCGTTCCATTTGAGAAAGAAAATGATAGCTGCGTCCCAGTGCTTATGACAAAGTAAACAGTACAAAATCAAAAATATAGATATGTTTTGAGGCAATTGATCTTTCGGCATCGTGTTGAATAAACTTATATAGTAACATCACCAATCTGAGGTAAAACGGGTGTAATTCGGCTAATACCACCCCCCCCAATTCGATGTGGTCAAAACATCCATTTGTGTAATGTAACACTGTCCACATCATGGAAAGTAACGTAATAAGCATTAGGTTGCTAAATATTTCAATATCTTAATTTAGAATGATAGTAAAAGAAGCAAACTTCAAAGTATCACACATCTCACTAGTTTACCCATTTGGACAAAATGCTCGTAAACACAATTTAACCAGGCACTCTAGACTAGAGCCTCCATGTGCAAATATGCTGTTTGCTTACCATGTTATTGAATTAGCGGTTTCCTTTTTTGTAGGGTCGTTTCACGTTTGCAGCTACAGTAGTTATGTTATTATTAGGTGCGAAATGCTAGGCAAATTAAAGTTTGGAACCTTTTTGACTAGGCCACGAAATGAAAAGCATTCTCCGCATGCTCCAAAATGATGTTTCTTTTTGTGGATAATCATGTCGGTTGGCATGGCTTGTGATGCATTACCGCAACCTACTGGACTGGAGTTGTTTTTTTTGACTACCTGATATTCTGTAGGCTTCATTTGTTTCTTGTCGATATATTAAATCAAAAGGTGCTTAGGTATAGAGCCCAAAATATCTTAACTTCATGGTCCAATATTTACAAGAGAGAGAGATGGCCCAGCAGTGTTGTATACATATCCACACCAAGATTAACCAAAACACACCCCAACATCACAAACACGTTTCATACAAAAACTTTATTTGAATTGTTACATAACTCTACAACTCAACTTGACATTTACACACATTAGCCATTGAATTAAAGTGCTCAATCTTTTATTTTATTTTTTAGGAAAGCTGTGATGTGTACAGAGAGAACAGAGATAGACTTAGAGCAAGAGGAGTAGGTACAACATCCCGGGTAGGAAATCCTGGTCAATTCAGGAAGTACACAGAAATTCCAATTCTCTGCCATGATTTTCAATTAGGAAAATTTGGAATTGGAATTTTGTTTACTTTCTGAATTTACTGGAATTGAAAAGGAATTGATTATTTGCTTTGGACATATAGGTTAAATGTAGCCAATCATTGATATTGATCAATTAATCCCTTAACATTCCGTGAGGTGACCAGACCAGTAGTCAGATAATTGAGGTGCTTGGTTAGAACTAAACCATGCAATACCTGGACACTCGAGGACCAGGGTTTAGGTTATGATTGTGGGTAAGGGCAACGTCTACCGTGACAGCAGGCAGGAGAGCTTTGGAAACTGAAAGGAAATGAGTGAGAGTGAAGAGGCAACTGGGAGAAGCACAGTCATACAAGCAGGCACAGAACAAGGATATTTGGGTGTTTGACATGCAAAAATATGCTACTTTGCTCAGGAACACACTACAGACAGACAGGCAGATACAGACACGTCTTTGAGGTGCAACTCAGTGTGGTGAAGTACCATGGGTAAAGTGTTAGGCATCAGGTGGAAAAACACCAAAGAATAACTCTGGAGATTGACAGTGTCCTGACACACACTCAGGCACACACACACCACACACAGGAGCAGCAGTGTAATATAAAGACACACAATAGCAGCAGCAGCAGTCTGAGGTGACTGAGAAGTAGCAGGCGTGGTTTAAGGTACCTCTGGACTGGTGAGGTAGGCTGGGTTAGAGGCAAGGGAGGGTTTAGTGTACATTGGAGTGTGTTTAGGTTTGTGTGTGTGTTTGTTCACAGGTTAGGCTGGGGGTAGGGGTGAGGTTGTGAGAAAATCACCTGATGACCATAATGGAGAAGACTACTGCAGTTTTATGTGTGTGAGTGAGAGACGGATACAGAAAGACAGGAGAAACGGCAGTAAACACAAGCACAATCTTTCCCTTATTATCCATTTTCCTTTTTTTCCTCCTCCCCAGTGTATTCCTCCTCCTCCCCAGTGTATTCCTCCTACCCCCCAGTGTATTCCTCC
>QNTS01002706.1:88163-133476 GCA_003317085.1 Hucho hucho | reverse complement strand
GGGATATAGAAAGGTGGGAGGGGGATAGAGAGAAGGGGATAGAGAGACGTGGGAGGGGGATAGAGAGAGACTGAAAGTTGTCGTCAGAAGCACCATAAATATTTAGGCCAGGCTATGAAATATTCACAGGCAGCCCTCACATCAGAGAACAGTCAGGACACACAGTGAATATCACGCCTTTGGCCAGCCACAACATCACATCACCCACAGAGAGCAAAGAGATAAACCTTTATGCTATTGAGCAGGAATGGAAACTCTGGTCTTTTGGGGCCCGAGTGTCTGCTCTACTGGTAAACACACCTGGTTTCCCAGATCTAAATCAGATGCTGGTTTGAAGAAGAAGAAACAGCAGATACTTCAGGGTTAGAAAGACGGAGAGAACCCATCCCTGCTCTAGCAGCAGGGTAGCCAGCTATTGGCTACATCAGTGCTTTTGTCTGCATGCATTTTCTCTACAAGCCCTAGCAATCTGTGTACTGAGCCCTTGTGTCAAAACACACACACAATCCCACTAATTTGCCCTGTCTATCACTTTACTGCTGTGAAAAAGGATTAGTGCTCTTTCTTAGGCATGTAAGTGCTAAAAGAAATCGCACGCACACGCGCACACACACACACGCACACACACACACGCACACACACACACACCATCTACAGTAGATATAATCCCCATCAGAGAAATAGAATCGTGAGAGACAGAGGCAGACAAAAAGAGACAGGATTTCCCTGTGTTTGACTAGCAGACAGACGACCAGTGTGAGGGCTTTACACTGTCTAAATGTCACCTCATATGAACAGTTCATACATCTAATACCAACACAGATACACAGAGGGCCAATCAAAACAACCTCTGTGTGTCCGTCTACAGTTGAAGTCGGAAGTTTACATACACTTAGGTTGGAGTCAAATAAAACTAGTTTTTCAACCACTCCACAAATTTCTTGTTAACAAACTGTAATTTTGGCAAGTCGGTTAGGACATCTACTTTGTGCATGACACAAGTAATTTTTCCAACAATTGTTTACAGACAGATTATTTCACTTACAACTCACTGTATCACAATTCCAGTGGATCAGAAGTTTACATACACTAAGTTGACTGTGCCTTTAAACAGCTTGGATAATTCCAGAAAATGATGTCATGGCTTTAGACGATTCCGATTTGAGTCAATTGGCAGTGTAGCTGTGGATGTATTTCAATACCTATCTTCAAACTCAGTGCCTCTTTGCTTGACATCATGGGGAAATCAAAAGAAATCAGCCAAGACCTCAGAAAAAAAATTGTAGACCTCTACAAGTCTGGTTCATCCTTGGGAGCAATTTCCAAATGCCTGAAGTTACCACATTCTTCTTTACAAACAATAGTACGCAAGTATAAACACCATGGGACCACTCAGCCGCCATACCGCTCAGGAAGGAGACGCGTTCTGTCTCCTAGAGATGAACGTGCTTTGGTGCGAAAAGTGCAAATCAATCCCAGAACAACAGCAAAGGACCATGTGAAGATGCTGGAGGAAACAGATACAAAAGTATCTATATCCACAGTAAAACGAGTCCTATATCAACATAACCTGAAAGGCCGCTCAGCAAGCAAGAAGCCACTGCTCCAAAACCGCCATAAAAAAGCCAGACTACGGTTTGCAACTGCACATGGGGACAAAGATCGTACTTTTTGGAGAAATGTCCTCTGGTCTGATGCAACAAAAATAGAACTGTTTGGCCATAATGACCATTGTTATGTTTGGAGGAAAAAGGGGAAGGCTTGCAAGCCGAAGAACACCATCCCAACCGTGAAGCATGGGGGTGGCACCATCATGTTGTGGGGGTGCTTTGCTGGATGAGGGACTGGTGCACAAAATTGATGGCATCATGAGGAGGAAAATTATGTGGATATATTGAAGCAACATCTCAAGACATCAGTCAGGAAATTGAAGCTTGGTCGCAAATGGGTCTTCCAAATGGACAATGACCCCAAGCATACTTCCAAAGTTGTGGCAAAATGGCTTAACTTCTTAGGGATGAGCACACGAGGTGACCGTTTTGGAGAGCCTGGCGTGCCCAAAGTAAAATGCCTCCCATTCAGGCCCAGAAAATAGGATATGCACATATTTGGTACCATTGGATAGGAAACACTCTGAATTTTCCAAACCTGTTAACCATTTGTCTGTGAGTAAAACAGAACGGATATGGCAGGCAAAACCCCGAGGAATTTCTGTCCTGGAGAAAGTGGTTTTCACAGAGTGCCTCATTTGGAACCCCTCCCTNTTCTTGGACAAGTTTATAGGTATAAGATGAACGAGTTCTAGTCACGTTTCAATGGAGTAGTGGACGCTGTAGTTTCTGATTATAACGCGCGAACCAAATGGAGATTTATGGATAAAATACATGACTTTTTCTAACAAAAGAACCATGGATTGTCTTCGTTGGACACTTAGGAAGACCTCAGCAGAAGTTCTTCAACAGGTAATTGATTTGTTTTCGCTGTGAAATGTGTTGTGTGTGTGCCGTGATGGCTAATCGATTCATGGCTATGGGAAAAATATGTGAGGTGCTACCCTCAAACAATCAAATGTTGTGCTTTCGCCGTAAAGCCTTTTTGAAATCTGACAACGCTGTGATATTGCCAAGAAACAGAGCTTTTGATGAGTATGGAACACTTGTATATTGGTGGATGTTTAATAATTCAACTTTTGGATTTTGAATTTGGCGCCTCACATTTCACCGGGTAGTGTCGGGAGTGGGGCGCTAGCGCCCCAGCAATCCCCAAGAGGCTACGGACAACAAAGTCAAGGAATTGGAGTGGCCATCACAAAGCCCTGACCTCAATCCTATAGAAAATGTGTGGGCAGAACTGAAAAAGCGTGTGCGTGCAAGGAGGCCTACAAACCTGACTCAGTCACACCAGCTGTGTCAGGAGGAATGGGCCAAAATTCACCCAACTTATTGTGGGAAGCTTGTGGAAGACTACCCGAAGCATTTGACCCAACTTAAACAATTTAAAGGCAATGCTACCAAATACTAATTGAGTGTATGTAAACTTCTGACCCACTGGGAATGTGATGAAAGATATAAAAGCTGAAATAAATAATTCTCTCTACTATTATTTCACATTCTTAAAATAAAGTGGTGATCCTAACTGACCTAAGACAGGGAATGTTTACATGGATTAAATGTCAGGAATTGTGAAAAACTGAGTTTAAATCTATTTGGCTAAGGTGTATGTAAACTTCAGACTTCAACTGAATTTGTACAATAGTAGCAGGCGTGTGTATACTGTGAGTGTGTGTCTCCAGCTGGCAAGTGCCTTCACTGACATTTTCAACCTCTCCCAAACCCAGTCTGTAACACCTACATGATTCAAGCAGACCATCATTGTCCTTGTGCCTAAGAATACCAAGGTAACCTGCCTAAATGACTCCAATTCGCATACCGCCCCAAAAGATCCACAGATGACGCAATCGCTATTGCACTCCACACTGCCCTTTTCCACTTGGACAAAAGGAACACCTACGTGAGAATGCTATTCATTGACTACAGCTCAGTGTTCAACACCATAGTGCCCTCCAAGTTCACCACGAAGCTAAGGACGCTGGGACTGAACACCTCCCTCTACAACTGAATCCTGGACTCCCTGACGGGTTGCCCCCAGATGGTGAGGGTAGGCTACAACACATCCGCCACACTGGCCCTGAACACGGGGACCCCTCAGTGGTGCATGTTTAGTCCCCTCCTGTACTCTCTATTCACCAACAACTGCACACGACTCCAAAACCATCATTTAGTTTGATGACAACACAACGGTGGTAGGCCTGTTCATCGACAACGAGGCTTAGTTCCCTCCTGTACTCCCTATTCACCAACGACTGCGCACGACTTCAACACCATCATTAAGTTTGCTGACAACATGACGGTGGTAGGCCTGTTCACCGACAACGATGAGACAGCCTATAGGGAGGAGGTCAGAGACCTGGCAGTGTCGTGCCTGGACAACAATCACTCCCTCAACGTTAGCAAGATAAAGTAGCTGATCGTAGACTACAGGAAACGGAGGGCCGAGCACACCCCCATTCGCATCGACGGGACTGTAGTGGAGAGGGTATATACCGTATACCCGGGTATTTGGAAAAATAAACAATTTCTTTGAAGTTTTCTAATACATTTTAATATTCGTAGCTACTTTTTAAGTAAATACCTGCAGTCAACTTGTGCAATACGTTAGGAGATAAAGAATATTGCGTTCTTCATTTCACCTGTCACATTATTATGAATAATAAGAGCCACTCACTGTTGTGCAGCATGGGCCAGGTGCATTAATTACAATGCAATTTACAACTAAATGTTTGCCAGCTAGATATCTTATAACTATTAAGTTAACTGCATAAAATCTGCTAAATCCTCAGCAGTTTTGCATTTGGTTTGATAATTTAGTAACTAGTTAGCTATATAGCTAAGA
The DNA here is from genome assembly GCA_003317085.1 of Hucho hucho. Classification (NCBI taxonomy): domain Eukaryota; kingdom Metazoa; phylum Chordata; class Actinopteri; order Salmoniformes; family Salmonidae; genus Hucho; species Hucho hucho. The sequence goes on along the minus strand of QNTS01002706.1, from coordinate 129,024 downwards.
GGTTAGCTTATTCCAAAATCAAGCATTTTCTTGGTAACAGCAGAGAATCCCCTCCTGGATCAAGAGCCTTGCTGGCTAATATTTGTTTTGTGCGTGCAGCAAACTGGAGTATTTCTTTTTTATTACTTGTATTCTTTAGGTCGGAAACTGTAAAAACTTTGCAATGCGCTCGTTAGCATATTCTCAATGGGATTTTACATGTACTTGTTAGCATTGCTAACCTTTGGATTACAGAGTATCAGTGAGGTTTGAAAACAGCACCCTTTGTGTTCAGTGCCAGTATTACCGAATATCCCAGTATGCACATGGTCGGTATGAAGGTTTGACAATCTGAATACCAACCAAGCCTATCACTAAGGACCTATCATGACCCTCAGATCCTCAAAAAGTTCTACAGCTGCACCATTGAGAGCATCTTGACTGGCTGCATCACCGCTTGGTAGGGCAACTGCTTGGCATCCGACCGTAAGGCGCTACAGAGGGTAGTGCATACGGCCCAGTCCATCACTGGGACTGAGCTCCCTGCCATCCAGGACCTCCATACCAGGCGGTATCAGACGAAGGCCCTAAAAATTGTCAAAGACTCCAGCCACCCAAGTCATTGACTGTTCTCTCTGCTACCGCAACGCAAGCGGTACCGATGCTGGAACCAACAGCACCCTGAACAGCTTCTACCCCCAAGCCATAAGATTGCTAAATAGTTAGTTCAATAATTAACCGAATATACTGAACACAAAAATCACGACTGGGTAGGGGTGCAGCCATGGGTGGACCTGGGAGGGCATAGGCCTACCCACTTGGCAGTGGGTAGCCCCCCCCTGACAGACGATCCTGCAGGTAAAGAAAATGGATGTGGAAGTCCTGGGCTGGCGTGGTTACATGTGATCTATAGTTGTGAGGCCGGTTGGACGTACTTCCAAATTTTCTAAAACGACGTTGGAAGAGGCTTATGGTAGAGAAATAAACATTCAATACTCTAGAAACAGCTCTGGTGGACATTCCTGCAGTCAGCATGTCAATTACATGCTCCTTCAAAACATGAGACATCTGTGGCATTGTGTTTTGTGACAAAACTTCACATTTTAGAGTGTCCTTTTATTGTTGCCTAAAGGAAGATGGTTATTCAGGCGAGTGTATTTTGAAGCGATGAACAGCACTCAGACATTATGTGACGGTAATGAATTGAGACAAATGCAGAGGAATAAAACGCTGCACTTAGAGCACGGCCCACCCCACTCTCTCTGTGTGTGTGTTGGCCTCCCTGCCCTGTTTGGAATCTGTTTTGATCATTCTCGATTGATGCATCCAGATCTGTGCACAAGAAAAGATGTTCTACCCGCAAATGGGTTCAGCGACGCATGAGATCCCATGTTTTTAAGACCGTAACAGTACACCCTAACACACACCATCACAACAACCTCAAATAACTGAGCACACGCACACAGTCAATAGGCCAGCAGAATACCACCCTGCATCCCACTGCTGGATTTCCTCTGAAGCTAAGCAGGGTTGGTCCTGGATGGGAGACAAGATGCTGCTGGAAGTGCTGATGGAGGGCCAGTAAGAGGTACTCTTTCCTATGGTCTAAAAAGAATATCCCAATGCCTAAGGTCAGTGTTTTGGGACATTGCCCTGTGTAGGGGGACGTTAAACCGCCCTCATACCATCAAGGCCACCTAATCATCCCCAGCTGCCAATTGGCTCATTATTCCTCCTTCCTCTCCCATGTAACTTTTACCCAGGTCACTGCTGTAAATGAGAATGTGTTCTCAGTCAACTTACCTGGTAAAATACAATAAAACGTAATATGGTGAGATCTTGGTCATGCATAAATGCCAGTGTGAGAAAGAGTGGTAGAGCGTGTGAGCTTGGGTTTACGGGCCAAAGCTCACAGGTGAGCATGTTGGCACCACAAATGGACACCCCTAGATAGTGTGTGTGTGTGTGTGTGTGTGTGTGTGTGTGTGTGTGTGTGTGTGTGTGTGTGTGTGAGTAGCAAGAGCATGAGTGTATGTTTGTGCGTGAGTGTGTGTATGACCATTTCTATGTCTCAGTGTTCATCTGGTACTGTCCTGCTCTACCTATCAGAACGGCTGAACGGGAGCACCTCACTTTAAAACTACCAATCAGAGGCCTTCTTGTGATATCCCCCACCATGCACACACACTCTCTCTACATTCCTATTGAGTGCCATGTCCTTACAGAAGCATGGGGAAACACTTAACACAGCTCTCTTTCTGCATGACTGTGTTACAGGCCTGTTTCTGCAAGAGTATTCTCTCATGCCATCTCCTGCTGTGTGTATGCATGTGTCCAGTTTCTCTCTACCACTGTGTGTGTGTACTGTGGTGGTCTCTCTCTCTCTACCACTATGTGTGTCTACTGTGCTGGTCTCTCTCTCTACCACTGTGTGTGTGTGTACAATGCTGGTCTCTCTCTCTACCACTGTGTGTGTGTCTACTGTGGTGGTCTCTCTCTCTATACCACTGTGTGTGTATACTGTGCTGGTCTCTCTCTCTACCACTGTGTGTGTACTGTGCTGGTCTCTCTCTCTACCACTGTGTATGTATACTGTGTTGGTCTCGCTCTCTCTACTACTGTGTGTACTGTGCTGGTCTCTCTCTCTCTACCACTGTGTGTGTGTGTGTGTACAATGCTGGTCTCTCTCTCTACCACTGTGTGTGTGTGTACTGTGCTGGTCTCTCTCTCTACCACTGTGTGTGTGTGTACTGTGCTGGTCTCTCTCTCTCTACCACTGTGTGTGTGTGTGTGTGTGTGTACTGTGTTGTTCTCTCTCTCTACCACTGTCTATGTGTGCTGTGCTGGTCTCTCTACAACTGTGTGTGTGTACTGTGCTGGTCTCTCTACCACTGTGTGAGCGTACTGTGCTGGTCTCTCTACCACTGTGTGTACTGTGCTGGTCTCTCTACCACTGTGTGTGTGTACTGTGCTGGTCTCTCTACCAAATCAAATACAATTTTATTGGTCACATACACATGGTTAGCAGATGTTAATGAGAATGTAGCAAAATGCTTGTGCTTCTAGTTCCGACAGTGCAGTAATATCACAACACCTTATACACACACACAATTTTAAAGCAATGAATAAGAATATGTACATTAAAATAAATGGATGAGCGATGGCCGTGCGGCATAGGGAATATGCAGTAGATGGTATAGAATACAGTATATACATATGAGATAAGTATGTAGACATTATTAAAGTGCCGTTATTTAAAGTGACTAGTGACACCTTTTATTAAATAAATGTATTACATTAATTAAAGTGGCCAGAGATTTGAGTATGTATGTTGTCAGCAGCCACTCTATGTTAGTGATGGCTGTTTAACAGTCTGATGGCCTTGAGATAGAAGCTGTTTTTCAGTCTCTCGGTCCCAGCTTTGATGCACCTGTACTGCATTGGGTGCTGTAGGTGTCCTGGAGGGCAGGTAGTTTTCCCCCGGTGATGCGTTGTGCAGACCACACTACCCTCTGGAGAGCCTTACGGTTGTGGGCGGAGCAGTTGCCATACCAGGCTGTGATACAGCTCGACATGATGCTCTCGATTGTGCATCTGTAAAAGTTTGTGAGTGTTTTAGGTGACAAGCCAAATTTCTTCTGCCTCCTGAGGTTGAAGAGGCACTGTTGCGCCTTCTTCACCATGTTGTCTGTGTGGGTGGACCATTTCAGCCTGTCTGTGATGTGTACGCCGAGGAACTTAAAACTTTCCACCTTCTCCACTACTGTCCCGTCGATGTGGATGGGGGGGTGCTCCATCTGCTGTTTCCTGAAGTCCACGATCATCTCCTTTGTTTTGTTTTGTTGGCGTTGAGTGAGAGGTTATTTTCCTGACACTACACTCCGAGGGCCCTCACCTCCTCTGTGTAGGCTGTCTCGTCGTTGTTGGTAATCAAGCCTACTACTGTTGGGTCATCTGCAAACTTGATGATTGAGTTGGAGGCGTGCATGGCCACGCAGTCATTGGTGAACAGGGAGTACAGGAGGGGGCTGAGCACGCACCCTTGTGGGGCCCCAGTGTTGAGGATCAGCGGGGTGGAGATGTTGTTTCCTTCCCACACCACCTGGGGGCGGCCCGTCAGAAAGTCCAGGACACAGTTACACAGGGCAGGGTCGAGACCCAGGGTCTCGAGCTTAATGACGAGTTTGGAGGGTACTATGGTATTAAATGCTGAGCTGTAGTCAATGAACAGCATTCTTACATTGGTATTCCTCTTGTCCAGATGGGATAGGGCAGTGTGCAGTGTGATGGCGATTGCGTCGTCTGTGGACCTATTGGGGCGGTAAGCATATTGGAGTGGTTCTAGGGTATCAGGTAGGGTGGAGGTGATACAATCCTTGACTAGTCTCTCAAAGCACTTCATGATGACAGAAGTGAGTGCTACGGCAGCAATAGTCATTTAGTTCAGTTAACTTAGCTTTCTTGGGAACAGAAACAATGGTGGCCAACTTGAAGCATGTGGGCACAGCAGACTGGGATAGGGATTGATTGAATATGTCTGTAAACACACCAGCCAGCTGGTCTGCGCATGCTCTGAGGACGCGGCTAGGGATGCTCGCTCACAGAGTCAGCGTATCCGTCAATGTGATCGAAGCAATCTTGTAGCGTGGAATCTGATTGGTCAGACCAGCGTTGGATAGACCTGAGCACGGGCGCTTCCTGCTTTAGTTTCTGTCTATAGGCAGGGAGCAACAAAATTAAGACATGGTCAGATTTGCCGATGGGAGGGCGGGGGAGGGCTTTGTTGCATTGCGGAAGTTAGAGTAGCAATGATCCAGAATGCTACCAGCTCGTGTCGCGCATTCAATATGCTGATAGAATTTAGGAAGCCTTGTTCTCAGATTAGCTTTGTTAAAATCCCCAGCTACTATAAATGCTGCCTCAAGATATATGGTTTCCAGTTTACATACAGTTGAAGTCAGAAGTTTACATACACCTTAGCCAAATACATTTACAGTGAGGGAAAAAAGTATTTGATCCCCTGCTGATTTTGAACGTTTGCCCACTGACAAAGAAATGATCAGTCTATCATTTTAATGGTAGGTTTATTTAAACAGTGAGAGACAGAATAACAACAACAAAATCCAGAAAAACACGTAAAAAATTTTATAAATTGATTTGCATTTTAATGAGGGAAATAAGTATTTGACCCCTCTCTCAATCAGAAAGATTTCTGGCTCCCAGGTGTCTTTTATACAGGTAACGAGCTGAGATTAGGAGCACACTCTTAAAGGGAGTGCACTTGCCAGCTGGAGACACACACTCACAGTATACACACATCTGCTACTATTGTACAAATTCAGTTGAAGTCTGAAGTTTACATACACCTTAGCCAAATAGATTTAAACTCAGTTTTTCACAATTCCTGACATTTAATCCATGTAAACATTCCCTGTCTTAGGTCAGTTAGGATCACCACTTTATTTTAAGAATGTGAAATAATAATAGAGAGAATTATTTATTTCAGCTTTTATATCTTTCATCACATTCCCAGTGGGTCAGAAGTTTACATACACTCAATTAGTATTTGGTAGCATTGCCTTTAAATTGTTTAAATTGGGTCAAATGCTTCGGGTAGTCTTCCACAAGGTTCCCACAATAAGTTGGGTGAATTTTGGCCCATTCCTCCTGACAGAGCTGGTGTGACTGAGTCAGGTTTGTAGGCCTCCTTGCACGCACACGCTTTTTCAGTTCTGCCCACACATTTTCTATAGGATTGAGGTCAGGGCTTTGTGATGGCCACTCCAATTCCTTGACTTTGTTGTCCTTAAGCCATTTTGCCACAACTTTGGAAGTATGCTTGGGGTCATTGTCCATTTGGAAGACCCATTTGCGACCAAGCTTCAATTTCCTGACTGATGTCTTGAGATGTTGCTTCAATATATCCACATAATTTTCCTCCTCATGATGCCATCAATTTTNAACATGATGGTGCCACCCCCATGCTTCACGGTTGGGATGGTGTTCTTCGGCTTGCAAGCCTTCCCCTTTTTCCTCCAAACATAACAATGGTCATTATGGCCAAACAGTTCTATTTTTGTTTCATCAGACCAGAGGACATTTCTCCAAAAAGTACGATCTTTGTCCCCATGTGCAGTTGCAAACCGTAGTCTGGCTTTTTTATGGCGGTTTTGGAGCAGTGGCTTCTTGCTTGCTGAGCGGCCTTTCAGGTTATGTTGATATAGGACTCGTTTTACTGTGGATATAGATACTTTTGTATCTGTTTCCTCCAGCATCTTCACATGGTCCTTTGTAGTTGTTCTGGGATTAATTTGCACTTTTCGCACCAAAGCACGTTCATCTCTAGGAGACAGAACGCGTCTCCTTCCTGAGCGGTATGACGGCTGAGTGGTCCCATGGTGTTTATACTTGCGTACTATTGTTTGTAAAGAAGAATGTGGTAACTTCAGGCATTTGGAAATTGCTCCCAAGGATGAACCAGACTTGTAGAGGTCTACAATTTTTTTTCTGAGGTCTTGGCTGATTTCTTTTGATTTCCCCATGATGTCAAGCAAAGAGGCACTGAGTTTGAAGATAGGTATTGAAATACAACCACAGCTACACTGCCAATTGACTCAAATGATGTCAATTAGCCTATCGGAATCAACTAAAGCCATGACATCATTTTCTGGAATTATCCAAGCTGTTTAAAGGCACAGTCAACTTAGTGTATGTAAACGTCTGACCCACTGGAATTGTGATACAGTGAATTATAAGTGAAATAATGTCTGTAAACAATTGTTGGAATTATGACTTGTGTCATGCAGATGTCGTAACCGACTTGCCAAAACAATAGTTTGTTAACCAGAAATTTGTGGAGTGGTTGAAAAACAAGTTTTAATGACTCCAACCTAAGTGTATGTAAACTTCCGACTTCAACTGTAGCGTGTGTGCGTACTATGCTGGTCTCTCTACCACTGTGTATGTGTACTGTGCTGGTCTCTCTCTCTCTACCACTGTGTGTGTGTACTGTGCTGGTCTCTCTCTCTCTACCACTGTGTGTGTGTACTGTGCTGGTCTCTCTCTCTACCACTGTGTGTGTGTGTACTGTGCTGATCTCTCTACCACTGTGTGTATGTACTGTGCTGGTCTCTCTACCACTTGTGTGTGTGTACAGTGCTGGTCTCTCTCTCTACCACTGTGTGTGTGTACTGTGCTGGTCTCTCTACCACTGTGGATGTGTACTGTGCTGGTCTCTCTACCCCTGTGGGTGTGTACTGTGCTGGTCTCTCTACCACTGTGTGAGTGTACTGTGCTGGTCTCTCTCTCTACCCGTGAGTGTTCTTGCATGGTGGCTGGCACCCTCTCCCCCTTTCCTCTAGCGTAACTTTGTTCCTCCATCTGACGTGGCCCAGTGGGTCCGAAAGAGTCTGACTGGCTGACTGGCCGTCAGAAACATCACAGCCTATTTCTGTCTACCCAGAGAATATCGATATTAAGTGGTTTAACTGTGGCGTCAAAGGAGGGGGATAAGAATGGTAATCAAATCTGTATTCATGACGACCTGGTTTTATTTGGGTGCAAATGTTTTGTTCTGCTGTCACTGGTCAAAAACAAGACAAAAGCCTTCGCCCCTAAAACAAGCCTTGGGGTGATTGCACAACCCTTTGGCTTAAGGATGGGGAGGAGGCAGGGGTGGTCATCCCCTGGGCTCAGTTTTTCAAAACTTAAATGCATAGAACGGGGACTCCCGTTCTATGCATTTTATTTCTATGTATTTAATCCTATCCGATAGGCGAAATCCAGATAGATAACTTTTGAAAAACTGGTCTCAGGAGAATAGCTACACGATGTGCATGCTTTTGTTTCAGCCCAGCTCTAAATTGAGGATTATGGTGAGTTGAGTATTCTGAACCCCTTTAATTAATGGAAGAGTTTTGTATCATAGTTAGTGCTACATAGACATGACGTTTCCAGAGGATACAAGTTCATGTTAGATTCTCCATAGTAGAGGATTATGAGCTGGCAGCAGCATTGGGGGTGTTTATGGGGCGCTGGGCAGAAGACTGTGTGGGTTGTGTGTGTAGGAGGAGATGTAAGATGTATGTGAAACAGGGAGGGTATTTTGGTAGGGGCAAAAAAAGACCCCGTCTGTTCCTCCTCTACTTCAATAGCCGGATTAAGTTTCCCTCCTGTCCTCGCTCTCTCTCCAGTAGAAGCCACGGTTTGTATAAATAAAGACTGAATGGAAGTTACCTTAGTGAGCCCCACGAGAGAGAGAGAGAGAAAATTGAATTGAATTGATAGAGAGAGAGCGAGAGGCAGGTACCGGAGAGGGGTAGTTGTCTGGCACAGACACCTAGCAGGCTCTGCCTGTCCTGGGCTGTCAACTGGGAGTTTGAGGGGGACAGTGATGGATGGGTCTGGAGGATAGTTCCAGACAGGGAAATAAATCTCACTCTCTCTGTTTCATCTCTTTATCTGTCTCACAGCCTCCCTCTATCGCTATAACTTTTCATTCACCCTCTCTCTCCGTCCCTCCTTCCTCTCATCCCCAGATAGTTGTAAGGTACAGGGTGGGGCTGTTGGTAGCAGATACAGAGAAAAACAAGTTGCGCAGTGTGTGCGTGTGTGTGTGTGTGTGGTGAAGATTAGGGTGATGGTAGGAAAGCCAGTTTGCCAACTCTTGAAGAAACTCTGTATAATGTCTCCGGCTTAAAGAATTAAGAGGGAGAGAGAAAAAGTGAAAAGAAGGAGAGAAAGGAAGGAGAGAAAGGGAGGAGAAAAAGGGAAAAGAATGGCAGTTTCCCTGAGGATCAGAGAGTCAATGGGATTGGTGTTTGGAATGTGACAACCTGCTACCTCTGTCTGACCGAGCCCTGTGTTTACCCGACACACACACAGCTTTATTTTCGTGAAATTTCTTTTGGGGGAGTCAAATGTTCTGCCCATTCAAAATCCTATCTGTCCTAACCCCTAACACTACTCCTTAACCCTAACCCAAAAACCCTAAACCTAACCCTTAAACTTAAAATAGCATTTTAACAAATTCAGGACATGAAAAGATTCCTGACGTTTCCAAAAATGTCTTGTTTTCCTTATTTGTCAGGACAGTCGGTGAATTGTTGGGGTCCTAATAAGGTTGGAAAACAAGTACACACACACACGGCAGCTCACTTCCTAAAGCTGTCACTAGTAGTGTGATTACTAAGGCCCAGTGGTCAGGTCAGGTGACTGGTCTCTGTAATATGCCCCAGCGGTCAAGTCAGGTGACTGGTCTTTGTAATATGGCCCAGTGGTCAGGTCAGGTGACTGGTCTCTGTAATATGGTCCAGTGATCAGGTCAGGTGACTGGTCTCTGTAATATGGCCCAGTGGTCAGGTCAGGTGACTGGTCTTACTGTGCCCTAATGCCACTCTGGTGATGGTGACAGTTGACACCTCACATACTACTAACCTAACTGAGCACTAACATGCAGACTGCAATCACATGGTGCTGGGGCTTACACATGCACACACTACATATGCTTACACACACACATGCAAATTGGCGCCACACACTCACACATAGACACACTCACACTCTTCACATACGCTGCTGCAACTCTGTTTAGTCACTTTTACCCCTACCTACATGTACATGCCTCAACAACCTCAACTACCTCGTACCCCTGCACATTGACCGGTAGTACTCCTTGTAATATAGCCTCGTTATTGTTTTATTATGTATTGTTGCTACTATTTCATTTTTTATAATTAGCTCATTTTGTATTTGTGTATTCCTTTTTAACTCTGCATTGTTGGGAAAGGGCTCGTAAGTAAGCATTTCACATTCAAAGTTTGACCTTGTTGTATTCAGCGCAAGAATAGACTGACCATTTTGAGCCCGTAATTTAAGTAATTGAGCTCCCAGCCTCACCAGACCGTGAGGCTGCCTGAGAGACCAGCCCATTCAACATCGCCAGCTGTCATCACAGGAAGCTCCATGGTGAGAAACATCTCGGTCCCCAAAAACCCTGTGCTACCCAGGAGCACGAGTACAGGACATAACAAGGCTGCTTCCGACTGTTCTACCACAGATGCCGGGAGCTGACACTATCGTAGTCCATGTGGGGTCAAATGACATCAGGAGGGCTAGCTTGGGAACATTTGAAAATGGATTTTAAAGAACTGATTTTAGCATAAAAAAACTCCAAAAGACTGCCAATAATTTCAGGTCCAGTACCATCGATGGGCTGCGGGTGTGAAAGATTGGGCAGACTGCTGGCATTACACATCTGGCTAAAAGACTACTGTAGCTCTGCTGGAGTCACTTTTATTGATAACTTTGACACTTTCTGGAAATAGAAGATACTCTACAGGAATGACTCCAAATCACCTTGGCTCCTGGACTCTGTCCACGCATTTCAAGGCGTTGAAACAATGACTGCTAAATGATCCAAGACCAGCTCAGTTAATCCATACCATTTTGACAATGAGTCGTCATAATGCTGCATCAAATGTACATGATCTTAGGGGCATTGGCAAACACAATGTAAGTCATTTAATTGCACCGAATACATCTGTTTTCCTACAGCTACTGTAAACAGTAATCATGAGCCTATAAACCAGAGTTACACTGTTAGCGCTGAGGCGGTGCGCAATAGTAGGAAGACCACTTTATGCAGCTCACCCGGCACTATCAGTTCCAATGTAAATAACATGAGTAAGCTACCTCTGATAAGCTTTCCAGTAAAGCATTGAAAACAATAAAACAACCCATAAAAGTGATAAAAATAGCCCATATTAACATATGTAGCCTAAGAAACAAGGTCCATGAAGTCAATAACTTGCTTGTAACAGATGACATTCATATTCTGACAATCTCTGAAACTCACTTAGATAATACCTTTGATGATACAGTGGTAGAAATACATGGTTATAACATCTACCGAAAAGACAGAAATGCCAACGGAGGCGGTGTTGTGGTCTATATTCAGAACCACATTCCTGTAAAGCTTAGAGACGATCTAATGTTAAATACTGTTGAAGTAATATGGCTACAGGTTCATCTGCCTCACCTAAAGCCCATTCCTGTGGGAAGCTGCTATAGACCAACGAGTGCTAACAGTCAGTATCTGGATAATGTGTGAAATGTTTGATAATGCATGTGATATCAACAGAGAAGTATATTTTCTGGGTGATTTAAATACTGACTGGCTATCATCAAGCTGCCCACTCAGGAAAAAAACTGTAACCAGTGCCTGTAACCTGGACCTGTAACCTGGATCAAGTTGTCAGTCAACCTATCAGGGTAGTTACAAACAGCACAGGAATTTGCTTTGGCAGCAGCTAATGGAGATCCATAACAAATACACAAATGCTGATGCTCCAGATACTCATGTAGTCTAAATAAGGCCAGTTATATTGCTTCTTTATTCAGATCAACAGTTTTCAGCTGTGCTAACATAATTCCAAAAGGCCTTTTAAAATGATAAACTTGGATTAGCTAACACAACGTACAATTGGAACACAGAAGTGATGGTTGCTGATAATGGGCCTCTGTACGCCTATGTAGATATTCCATTCAAAATCAGCCGTTTACACTGTTTACACACAATTTGATGTTATTTTAATGGACCAAAAATTTGCTTTTCTTTCAAAAACAAGGACATTTCTAAGTGACCCCAAACTTTTCAACATTAGTGTATATATGCTTTGCTTTATCTTGGCCAGGTCGCAGTTGTAAATGAGAACTTGTTCTCAACTTGCCTACCCGGGTTAAATAAAGGTGAAATAAAAAAAAAAAAATTAATATAATAAATATTTTTTGGGGGGGGCTTGCCTGTTTTGCATGTTATTTTGGCATTAATACATGTTACATATCAGTTTGCAAACAATGTAAAAAAAATATATATATCATTTAGATAATAAAGCCGCATACAAACATGGTCTCTATTTAGTTTTCTTGAGTAAGAAAGCGTTGCACCGTGATTGGCTCGGTGTTCTGTCACTCATGGGGACACTACGTCATCGCCAAGTTTAAGTCCTTAGTAAGGGTAGACATCCAAAATTTCAGCCCTTTGGGTCCTGCCATAGAGTTATTCTTGGAAGTGCCCTTCCAAGAAGGCTCAAGGTCATTGGCCACAGATAAAATTAGATCAAATCACATTATATGTACAGTAGCTTTGATTGGACTGATCATGTCAACATCTTACTTTCAAAGTCTTAGCTAGCAGTGATCATCATGAATCAAGTCGACAATCTACTGGAAAATCATTTTTAGTCCTTGTCATATGAAGAGAAATAATGAAGATAAATTATAGATAAAAAGTATCCATGCTCATCGGCTATTGGACATAAACATTACACAAGTTGGAAATCGCAAAAAAATGCAACAATCAGTGGCTAACTGCAAGCATTGTAAAGCAACCACTAGCCTGCTATTCAATAGAATGGCTGTGTGCTTTTTTCCCCCCAGAGTTCCCACCATAAATCCAGAGAATGCTGTCAGTTGTCAGTAGAAACCACATTTGTTTAAGCAAGTCAGCCATATCACCTATGTTTTTTTTAAGGCAGTAAATGAGGCTGAATGAACTGTTTCGCTGCCAGACAAGACTCTGCTGATAGCCAGGTGTAGCAGTGGTAAGGTGTTGGGACTGCTGTTGGGACTCTGCTGTTGGGACAGCTTTATGTAGGCCTTAACAGTTTGTGGGCACCGTTTGTCACCATTATAGTGCAATGAATGTATTGTTTAGTGTTGTGTTGTGTAGTGGTTTTGCTGGCATGCATCCCACATTATAATTTTTTTGCCCCACCAAGATTTACATGCTAAAATCACACTCCATTTACATAAGTATTCAGACCCATTACTCAGTACTTTGTTGAAGCACCTTTGGCAGCGATTACAGCCTTGAGTCTTCTTGGATATGAAGCTACAAGCTTGGCACACCTGTTTTTGGGGAGTTTCTCCCATTCTTCTCTGCAGATCTTCTCAAGCTCTGTCAAGTTGGATGGGGAGCGTCGCTGTACAGCTATTTTCAGGTTTCTCCTGAGAGATGTTTGATCGGGTTCAAGTCCGGCCTCTGGCTGGGCCACTCAAGGACATTCAGAGACTTGTCCCAAAGCCACTCCTGTGTGGTCTTGGCTGTGTGCTTATGGTCGTTGTCCTGTTGGAAGCTGACCCTTCAGACACAGTCTGAAGTCCCTTCATCAAAGATCTCTGTGTACTTTACTCCGTTCACCTTTCCCTCGATCCTTACTAGTCTGCCACCACCATGCTTCACCGTAGGGATGGTGCCAGGTTTCCTCCAGAGGTGATGCTTGGCATTCAGGCCAAAGATTTCAATCTTGGTTTCGTCAGACCAGAGAATCTTGTTTCTCATGGTCTGAGAGTCCTTTAGGTGCCTTTTGGCAAACTCCAAGCGGGCTGTCAAGTGCCTTTTACTGAGGAGTGGCTTCCGTCTGGCAACTCCACCATAAATGCCTGATTGGTGGAGTGCTGCAAAGATGGTTGTCCTTCTGGAAGGTTCCCCCATCTCCACGTCAGAGTGACCATTGGGTTCTTGGTCACCTCCCTGACCAAGGCCCTTCTCCCACGATTGCTCAGTTTGGCCGGGCGGCCAGGTCTCGGAAGAGTCTTGGTAGTTCCAAACTTCTTCCATTTAAGAATGGTGGCCACTGTGTTGGGAACCTTCAAAGTTGCAGATTTTGTTTTTGTATCCTTCCCCAGATCTGTGCCTCGACACAATCCTGTCTCAGAGTTCTACGGATAATTCCTTCGACCTAGTGGCTTAGTTTGTGCTCTGACATGCACCGTGAACTGTGGGTCCTTATATAGACAGGTGTGTGCCTTTCCAAATCATGTCCAATCAATTGAATTTACCACAAGTAGACTCACATCAAAAATAACATTTATTATTTGAAATAGATTTGCAAAATTGTCTAAACCTATTTGCGCTTTGTCATTATGGGGTATTGTGTGAAGATTGCTCAGGACATTTTTTTTTATATTTAATACATTTTACAATAAGGCTGTAACGTACCAAAATGTGGAAAAAGTAAAGGGGTCCGAATACTTTCCAAAGGCACAGATTGTGATTGTATACCAAATGTAAGCAAGGTTTGAAATGATTATGTTTTAGTCAAATATTATATCTGTTTGGGCTTCTGTCGAAAAACATAATTCCACTTTGACATTATGGGGTATTGTGTGTAGACCTGTGACAAAAAATCTCAATTTAACAAAATGTTGAAAAAGGTCAAGGGGTGTGAATACTTTCTGAAGGCACTGTAGGTATGCTTTTCATCACGGGACTGCTCTGCTCTTCTCTACTGCACCGAGCAGCACTTGGCTCTCTGCCCACTGAGGATAAGTCATCACCATATAGGATATAGCTACTACTAGCCTACACAGTATAGATCGATGAATGGGTTTGATTCGTCTCACCGAGGTGTAGGCTAACTGGTGTTATCCCAGCCAACTGTCTGTCTCTGGTGAAGGCTATGTGTGGAAATGCATTGACATTCTGATTGTTCATCTGTATTTTAACTAAGCTCTATAGAAATGGCAAGATAATTAAGGCTTTTAAGACTAAATACTAAAGGCTTCCCTTCATTTCTCTGACAGACTTTGAATGGCGTAATCACCCAATTCAGGGTAGCAGTGTGTGTGTGTGTGTGTGTGTGTGTGTGTGTGTTTTAAGGACCCGGTGTTCAAGTGGTGTTCCCAGGGTTTAGTGTAGTTGATTAGAGCAGCAGAGTAGAGTCTGTGGGCTGAGAGGCAGCCAGGACCCCATGCTGGGAGAGAGATAGACAGAGAAGAGAACCACCATGGTGGAGACAGACCTCCCACACCTTGACTGTCCCTCTCTTCCAGTCTGAGACACTTTCTCTTTCTATCCCACTCACCCACTTTCCCTCACCCTCCCTCTGTATCAAACTGACACACACCACATACTCTCTCCCTCTTCTATCCTACCTCCTTTACTCTCTCTCTCTCTCATGTAGTTGTCCCTCAGCTCAGGTCTATCTGGTCTCTCTCTTGTACAGGGTTATTATTAGAGGGTAGAGGGGATAAATCCAATCAGTTATTATTAATTAAATATCCTTATTAGACCAGGCCAACTCCAGAGTGATGTCATCATGCCCAATTTCCCCTGGGAACCGTAAGACCCTGGGACCCTCCTGGCTGCCACCACTGTGTCAAATCAAATCAAATTTGATTTGTCACATGCGCCAAAAACAACAGGTTTTTGACCTTACCGTCAATGCTTACTTACAAGCCCTTAACCAACAATGCAGTTCAATAAATTGAGTTAGGAAAAGATTTACTAAATAAACAAAAAGTAAAAAAAAAATATATATATATATACATACAATAACAAGGCTATATACAGGGGTGTGTGTGTGTGTGTGTGGAGGGGGGGGGGGTTGCTTAGTGGGTGCAACATTGGGTGCTCTGTTGTGACTCAAGAGCTCATTCGGCCGTTCACACACACTTTCTCTCTCTTTTAATCTCAACCCTCTCCCCACATCCCTTTCTCCCCCCTCTCCTCCCCCTAGGCTTAATTGACTGCAGTGTTGGGTGAGAGAGAATCCTTCCACGCTGAGAATCAAACCCTCGATTGTGGAGCGTTGGGGCAGATTAGTGGCTAGTTAGCACTGGTGAATAATGTCAGCTGGCACCAATAGACCTGCTGTCAATCACACAGGATACACAGCACAGTACCAACCAGGCCTACAGGCCTCAGACAAACATACAGCTCTAAACACAGGGCCCAGCTACAGCTCAACAAGCCAGTCACACAGCACAGTACCAACCAGAGCTACAGGGCTCAGACAAACATACAGCACTAAACACAGGGCCCAGCTACAGCTCAACAAGCCAGTCACACAGCACAGTACCAACCAGAGCTACAGGGCTCAGACAAACATACAGCACTAAACCCAGGGCCCAGTTACAGCTCAACAAGCCATTCACACAGCATTGTATGAGCCAGGGCTACAGGCTTCAGACAAACATACAGCACTAAACCCAGGGCCCAGCTACAGCTCAACAAGCCATTCACACAGCATTGTATGAGCCAGGGCTACAGCTCTACTCGATATAACATGTTTTCTGTTGCTGTAATTGGATGTGGTTCACTAAAGGCAGGGCTTACACAGCGTTCTGGTGAGACAGATGTAAGACACTATGAATCAGAGCCGGTATAGCCAGTGTCTCGTGAGGGATATTATTCAATTTTCTCTGCGGGTTCCCACATCCAGAGCCCTCCACTGATGATGCCAGAGTGACCAGGAGAGAGAACTAGAACTCTCACATTGCAGCTCCTCTTGTTGCAACAATTTTGTAAAGATGCCTTCCGGGGCTGTAGGGTAGGGTTTAGGTTAGGCTACTTCTCTATTGGATTAAATCAAGTTCAGCAACAGATGTTTGTTTAAAATCTTAACATTAATATATGTTGATACAATTCAACAACAAAAAAAATGCTCTATGATTGAATACACAGAAAATAAATCACCGCCTGGTTGGTTTTCCCATGTGATGTTTTCGGGTGATTCTGACGGGGTCAAGATAATCTGAAAATGAGGAACAGCTGTGCTGGAAATTTCTGGACCAGATTGGATTTTTACACTTCATTCATAATATATTTACATAACTGGTCCACTGCAGCAAAACAGAAGTTATGTCATAATCATCATCATGCTACGAATAGATTTAGACAGAGGACAGAAAGCGAGGCAAAGGATGAAAGTACAGCTACATGGTTTTTGGAAGCTATATACACTGAGTGTACATGTGTAGTAAGGTGATGGGTAACAAAACAGATGAGGGCATTTTGAAAGGTTGGAGATAGTCATTAATGGTAGTTAACTAATGGTTCTAACTGGATGACTAGCATATGACACACACACACAACTCAGACCTTTCATCATCAAATCAGAAAATACTGTGTCTCTGACACGTTGCCTCCAAGCCACAGGCATACGGACAGAGAAAGACATGTATTTACAAGGTTTTACCCCTACAGAACAAAACTACTACAGAAAAATGTCAGCCTTGAAATCTGCTGAGAAATAAGTACTAGTAGGCTAAAGCTAGTACCCTACTGACTGTAAAAACCTATCCTTGCCCATTCATTCTGAAGAAGGATAGAACAACCAGTAACCTGAGTCGGTTGGATTCTATGTCAGCCCAAACGCTCCAATTACAACCTCATATCAGTCTCTATTCATAAACCATTATCCCTTTGGGGCAACAGCAATGCCCATATATACAGACACAGCTATAGTCAGTACCTCCATGGCGAGCGCGGCCGTCTGCTGGTCGTAGTGGTTGAGGAGGTTGGGCATGAAGGTGGCGTTGTAAGGCAGGTCCTGGCACATCCGCAGTCCTACTGGCTCACAGGTAAACGTACTGTGGCTCTCTGCTGTCTCCGCATGGATGGACAGACAGGGGGAGCAGAGGGACGAGAGGAAGAGAAGCAAGAGGAAGAATGACCTAGGCATGACCCTCTCTCTGTGCGAGTCCGCCATTGCAGGTGACGTGTAGTCCCACCTCACTTTCATCCTCGATGAGCAAGTGAGGGGGAGAGAGGGATGGAGAGGAAAGGAGGGATGAGATAACAGCAGGGCTATTCTTCTTTTACACAATCACACCATGGAGATCTGTGGCACTCACAGGGGAGTCCTGCTGCTTCCATCCCCCAGAGCAGTGCACCCTGTCTGGCTACAGGATCCACACAGTCAGCCTCCTCTGTCTAGGTCTGTACCCGCTGGAGGGCTGTGATCATCAGCCTAGATTTTCCACTGTCTCCCCCAGCACAGCTATGGTCTTCTCTCTCCAATGAAAGAAGAGACTGCCTATTGAAAGTCTTCAGTGTTTCTTCACAAAGAACGTCCAATGGCCCAGTAGCACAAGTCAAGCAAGACCTACAAGTTAAAATACAAAAACATGGTAAGACAAGTGGCAAGACAGTCCTATACAATTGTAAATAGGTGACAAGAGACAGGGAGTTGAAAAACAGCAACCCCACCCCTCATTTACACAAGTCCCCATAGATTGTCTGTATTACATTATTATTACAGTCACTGTTATTGTTTTATGTATTTATGTTCAAACAGAAGGAGCATTGATGAGGGTGAAAACAGTTGGGTGTCAGTTCAACTTCACTGGTAAACATAAGCTTACATACAAGCATATGTTACAAAATGCATTTCTATCAGGATTGGCTACTGTCAACATGATACTGTCCTATAGGTATACAGGCATATAGTTGTGTGTCGTCCAATACAGTATGTATCTATGTAGTGGTTACTACGCAGAGCAATGTATAGTCATTTTTGCAGGACAACCTTATTGGGCGTTGCTACTACACAGCTGCGCACACGACTTTCCAGTCCATTCAATCTATTATGCCTAGAAAACCATGAATCCTCGTCTTGCATTTCCACTCTCTTTTCATTTAAAATGTACCCCCATGTAAGTCGACCCACCACCATAGCCGGGCAACTAACGTGCTCACCCAATGTTTCGCATGGGTTGATTACCCACCCTGTCACTGCCGGTGTCTGAAAGAAATGCCATTTAAACGGTGTATAGGCGATACAGCAACCTCTGTGTGTAGTAATGTAGATACGCCGGTTAATACTAACAAAATGCAACGCAATAATAGTGTAACATTGTTTTTCTATCTAACCTATTTTCTAGCTAAAAGAGCCCATGTCATTTTAGAATGTTTGACAATCTCTGAACTACAGCTTGCGCACGCACGAACTTGTCTCTGTTCTAACGCTACCATTTGCGTTGTATTTGTTATAGGAAGCAAAGAAAACAAATCGTGTATTCGCTTGTTTTAGTAATTGTAAAATTGTATACGATAGCTAACTCGTAATCGTGACATGGTTACATTGCAGTTTGTGCCGAAACCTCAAACTGACTAAATATGCAAGCTATACCAAGAACGTTTCGAATGAATGTCTTGTACATAATGAAAAAAAAAAAAAAAAAAAATCAAGCCACCCCCCGCCTTCCAAAAAAAAACAAAGCAAAACTTCACCTTCAATTGGAATAATCGTCGATCTGCACTGCTCTTTGCCGCGGTTTCGTCCAGTGACAATACACAAGTACGTCGCTAGCGCTCTGTCTTCCTCTCTCGCTGCTGCACGCAAATCCACGGAATGATCTATTCCCAGGACGCGCGCTTTGAGCTAGAGCACTAGTGTATTAAGAGCCAACTGATTGCATTATGCTAAATTATCATCGATCAGTTCAATTGATTTGTATGATATATCAGAGAAATCCCAATATAATTCACATCATGTCCTGTTATATATACACTGTGCATTCCTTCATGGTTACGCAATAGTTTGCCGACTGAAGAAACCTGAAAGTCCCCATCCCACCTTAACACTGATGTAAACAGTCATGTGAAGAGCACACAGAGGATAGCAATGATAAATCAAAGAGTTAACATTTATTTGAAGAAAATTTAATATAAAAAACTTTAAACACATTGGATCGGTGCAGTCCTTAAATATAAAATCAACTAAACACATATGCAACTTCATGTAAAAATACTGCAGGCAACCAAAAAACAACATGCATAAAATGTAGATTGAGATCATAGTTAGGATCAATTCAGGAAATTCAACTGACTTCCTGAATAAAAAAAATTGAAAGACCCCAACCCTTACACATGAAATGTTATTGGACCACATTCCAGTGACAATCCACCAGGGTTTAAACTCAGTGAAATCCAGCTCATCCCAATGAGTAGCCCACACTAGTTTATCCCTCCAAAGTGGTCGTCACTAGTTACCACAAAGTCATACACCCTGCCCATTTCTACAATTAAAGTCTTAAAATTAGATTTTAAACCTAACCTTAGCCCTAAACTTAAACACACTGCTAACCTTAAATTAAAACCAAAAAGCTTGTTTTTGTAGCCAATTACAACTTTGTGACTGTGGAATATGACTTTGTCGCTATGGAAGCTAGTGGAAACCCACTACAGTAGTAGTACTACAGTACAACAACATATGGCAGCCCTGGAGGAACAACATTCAGCTGGCCACGCATGGAGAAAACAACCTTTGTTGTGACAGGGTCAGTCACCTCCTTATATCAATATTGATTCCCCCCTCAGGTCGTGGGATTAGCGCTGTGTGCAAAGATTACGACCCGCTTGATTTAACTCAGCACCAGATTAACCGTTTCAGCACTGAGATGATCCCTTCTGCCTGGTGTGGGGGAATGTGAGCCCATCCCAGCTATGCCTGTACGGCCTACATACTGGTGTCCACCTGACCACTCATGCACCCCGGCCCCCAGGGGCTGCTCTGCTGCATTGGGTTTCAGTCAAATGTCTGGGTGCGTCTCAGTACACTAAAGTGGTTCAGCTCTCCCTGTTCCCCTTCTTCTATATGCACCTGCAGGAGAAATACAATTGGGAGAAAACTGCAATGTGGGAGATTTGTTTCTAGGAATAGGAGAGAAGAGGATGCAATTTGAGATGAACCCTCAGAGCCCCTCTCAGGCAGGCTATTCCTATATCCCCACAGTATACATTCAAGCCAGGGAATAAAAGAGTAGTAAACACTATGGAGCGCATCGAGGCCTGGTAGATCAGACAGGTAGACATAATCAGGTTACAAAAACAGACATGACAATAAAACACATCTTTGGCTGAGATTGGTAGTTAAATACAAGAGTAGAGTCATAAAACAAACATCTTTGGCTTAGCTGTTAGTCGTTAAATTTAACGAGGTACAGAACAGTGTGCTGCTGTTACAAAGGAGGAATTAACATGTGCAGAAAATGAAAAAAGCATGAAGCATGATAAATGCCAAATGTGATTAAATGCAATTATTTCCTATTATTTAAAATACTACAACGAAGATATTGCGCCATAAATAATCTCTACACTACATGCGTTTGTAATTTTGCATTTGTGAAATGTCGGTGGATGGAGGATAGACATTCTGAGGCAGACACAGAGACAATGTTATCTAACAGTCTACCTAGCCGCTCACATTGAGGGAGAGGAGAGTCTTTGGTATGAATGGAGGTAAAGGCACCCGGGAGGTTCTCTGAAGACGAAGAGGCTCAGTCACACCTTCGTCATCAAACACTGTTGACAAGAGAGCATGAGGAGAGATGTTACTTCAGCTCAGTTGAAACATCTTTAGTTTTGGCAGAGCTGAAGGAAGCATATTACATGTAAAACGGTAGAACTTCCGTTTACCAGTCAGAAATAACATCAAATTAAATGTTAATTACACAGTCATAACCCATGAATTACTTGTGCTTTGCAGATTCACTAAAACAAGCATCATTAGGCACCGTGGCACCCCCTAGAGCAGGGATGGGCAACTTTGATGGGAGTGGGAGACACAGAAAACCCATATCCATACCCACACATGCAGTCAAAATTTCACTTAGGGCCCCCCCCCCCACCTTGCGAACACAACATTTTAGCGCCCCCCCTCTTGAGTTAAGTTAATTTCCTGCAATTCTACACATTTTGCCTTTGTACATAGAGAAATTGTTGCAGTTCTAAATATGATATTCTGAGTGAGTAACAAAATAAATTAGGCCCCCCCCGGTCGTTAATTTGACCACGATTACTACAAGTTTAGATAGCTGGCTAGATTGTTTTTTTTTGCTGACATGGGCTAATTGAGTGACTGTCAGTGACTGACATAAAAATGTGGTTTGTCAATCAGCAGTTAAATTGCACCTTGTGCATTATACTATTCTGTTTTTGGTGGGAGGATTGATCCACAGGCCTACAAAAGGGTGGCTATCGTTGCCCATCCCTGACCTAGAGCAATGGGAAAGGAGAAGGGGCTAGGGGGTAAAATCTCGTGGAAGGATCAAGCTCCAGTGGACTGAACCCTCACCTCCCGGTCTGTGGCAGTCCTCTATGCGTAGGCAGAGTGTTGTCCAATCAGGCTCCGGCCCTGGAGTGAGTACTCTGGATCTGCCGCTGCCCTATTGGTTAGAGCCTCCTCCTCCAGCTGGCAGAGAACAGAAACAGGAGAGATGGAGAACAGTGTGTGTGTGTGTGTGTGTGTGTGCGCGCATTACCTGTTCTTTGAGGTATGTGTGTGAGCAGGGTCCTAGACCCCTCAGTACCAGTCCCACTACGAAGCACCAGATAGAAAGTCCTGTTTCCAGTCCAGCCAAAAGTACACATGGGAACCACAGAGACAGGGCAGTGTCCTGGAGACAACGAGAGACGGGTATAGGGATATAGATACACAGTGCCTTTGGAAAGTATTCAGACCCCTTGACTTTTTCCACATTGTTACGTTACAACCTTATTCTTAAATTGATTAAATAGTTTTTTCCCCCGTCATCAACCTACACACAATACCCCATAATGACAAAGCAAAAACAGGTTTAGAAATGTTTGCAAATGTATCAAAAACAACTTATTTACATAAGTATTCAGAACCTTTGCTATGAGACTCGAAATTTAGCTCAGGTGCATCCTGTTTCCATCGATTATCCTTGAGATGTTTCTACAACTTGGAGTCCATCTGTGATAAATTCAATTGATTGGACATGATTTGGAAAAGGCACAAGCCCGTCTATATAAAAGGTCCCACAGTTGACAGTGCATGTCAGAGCAAAAACCAAGCCATGAGTTTGAAGGAACTGTCCATAGAGGTGAGACAGGATTGTGTCGAGGCACAGATCTGGGGAAGGGTACCAAAAAATGTCTTCAGCATTGAAGGTCCCCAAGAACACAGTGCCCTCAATCATTCTTAAATGGAAGAAGTTTTGAACCACCAAGACTCTTCCTAGACCTGGCAGCACGGCCAAACTGAGCAATCGGGGGAGAAGGGCCTTGGTCACTCTTGACAGAGCTCTAGAGTTCCTCTGTGGAGGTGGGAGAACCTTCCAGAAGGACAACCATCTCTGCAGCACTCCACCAATCAGGCCTTTATGGTAGAGTGGCCAGACATAAGCCACTCTTCAGCAAAAAGCACGACAGCCAAATTGGAGTTCGCCAAAAGGCACCTAAAGACTCTCAGACCATGAGAAACAAGATTCTCTGGTCTGACGAAACCAAGATTGAACTCTTTGGCCTGAATGCAAAGTGTTAAGTCTGTAGGAAACCTGGCACCATCCCTACGGTGAAGCATGGTGGTGGTAGCATCATGCAGCAGATATGTTTTTCAGCGGCAAGGACTGGGAGACTAGTCAGGGTCGAGGGAAAGATGAACGGAGCAAAGTACAGAGAGATCCTTGATGAAAACCTGATCCAGAGCGCTCAGGACCTCACTGGGGTGAAGGTTTTACCTTCCATCAGGACAACGACCCCTAAGCACACAGCCAAGACAACACAGGATTGGCTTCGGGACAAGTCTCTGAATGTCCTTGAGTGGCCCAGCCAGAGCCCAGACTTGAAGCTGACCAAACATCTCTGGAGAGAACTGAAAATAGCTGTGCAGCAACGCTACCCATCCAACCAGACAGAGCTTGAGAGGATCTGCAGAGAAGAATGGGAGAAACTCCCCAAATACAGGTGTGTCAAGCTTGTAGCATCATACCCAAGAAGACTCAAGGCTGTAATCACTGCCAAATATGCTTCAACAAAGTACTGAGTAAAGGGTCTAAATACAAAAATGTCTAAAATCCTGTCATGGGGTATTGTGTGTAGATTGATGAGGGAAAAAACAATTTCATAAATTTTAGAATAAGGCTGTAACCTAACAAGATGTGGAAAAAGTCAAGGGGTCTGAATACTTTCCGAAGGCACTGCCATATAGATTGAGAGGTAGAGAGCGAGACTTAATACATATGTATATTTGTGTGGTGTCAAAAGTGCATAGAAACAGAGCGAGAGAGAGGGATAGAGACTTACATAAATCCGTGTGGTGTCAAAGGGGCAGTCTGCGTTGACTGGCGAGCGGGCATTGATTGGCAAGTCAGTGAAGTTGCAGCCCAACATGAGGCCCCGCCCCTCGTTGGCAATGGTGAGGCTAATAGCCAATAGGAGCCCGACGCCGCAGGCCGCAGAGAGTAGGGCATTCAGGAAGGAACTAATCAGAAGACCTATGTGCTGGAGTTGGGGAATAGAAGGACAGGGAGAGAGAGAAAGCGAGAGAAAGAGGGGAGAAGTCAAGGAGGTGGGGAAAATTATGACGAGAGGAGGTGAAGAGGTGACAGTGGCAGACTTAATGGTGTTCATTGTATCTTACAAATTATATTGATGGTCTTACCAGCTTCCAAACTGACAGATTTCTTGACACCAATATGGCAATGATTCCTGTTGCAATGCTCTGAAAATGGTAACAGAACATTTCAGTTTCTGTCTATAACATCACGTTATTACTAATTGTTACTATGGTAACCTATAGTTCTCTGACTGACCAGCAGTCCGGAGGTGACGGAGATGATGTTGGCGGCGGTGAACTCGGTGGTGATCTGGTCGTTGGGTTTAGAGACGTGGCGCAGGATGCTGCCGTGGATGATGCCTCCCAGGATGAAGTTAATGTGACCCACCAGGATCAGAGTAAACCCCTTCTTCATCAGACGCCCCGGACCCTTCTCCTTATCTGAGATCAGCACACGGTCGTCATTGTGTGGTCAATGTTGTAGAGTAGGTTGGGGTCAATACCATTTCGATTCAGAAAGTAAACCAAACTCCAATTCCAATTTTTCCTCATTGAAAAGCACTGAAGATAATTGGAATTTCAGTGTACTTCTTGAATGGACTGGAATTGAAATTAGATTACACAGTCGAGTAATCACCATAGAGAACGACAGTTTAATCTCATTCTAGTTCTGTGAGTTTACCTATATAAAAGTAAGTAAGCCTCTTCAACTTTGGCCTATTTGTTGGTAGAAACATATATAACACTAAAGAAGGTGTGGAATGTTGACCTACACAAACAGTAGACTGATGGTTCTAATAGGCCCTACATGATGAAACAAGATAGTACTAGTCATTAGTCGGATTCCTTTGCTAAACGTTTTGCAACTGTCTACTCCAAATGGAAAATGTTTTGGTTTCTATTGGACAAATTCAGGTAGGACTCTCCCTGTTTCATTCTGATTGCTCTGTTTGTTTCCGTTTGGTTCTTAAACTGTCACTGGTTTCCGTTGCAAGACTTAATGAATACACCCATACTTACCTGGAAACCCAATGTTGAATTGCATTGAATTCGAGTCATGCAGAAATTAGCATTTGAATCAGGGAAGTTAACTCTCACGACCTCTACAAGCCAGAACTTTGAATAAAATTATATTTTAACATACTTTACCGGACCGTGCGGTTGGTCATTTTGGTGGTAGGAATGTGAGACAATATATCCACAGGAAAGTATAATTATATAACTTTTCAAAGCGCTGGTAGAGCAGTTCAGATGAAGCATGTGCAGAACCATGTAAACGTGCACAAGCTCAGTAAATAGCTATGCATGCATCTCATGCAATATATGTTTTATGTTGTGAGCGTGATAGAAATCTCAACTCACTACCAAATTAATGGCGTTTTTGTAGGGTTTTTCGATTAACGCAGAAAATATGGCTTGTGGTAAACACAAATGTTGATGTAATTACACTTTCGCGTGGACATATTGTCTCACATTCCTACCGCCAACAGGACCAACTGGTAAAGTACGTAAAAACAATATTTTATTCAACATTCTTGCTTATAGAGGTGGTGAGAGGAAACTTTCCCGATTCAAACGCTAATTTCTGCCTGACGTAGAATTCAATGCAATTCAACGTCGGGTTTACAGGCAAACCGCAGATATGCACCTGAAACACTGAATCAGCAGTGTCCCTTATTGGACTCCTCAGTCCCCACCAAACGTTTAGCTAATCTACTGTTAAAAGCATCAGTGGTGGATCATCGGTTTACTTTCGAAATACGCAAACGAACACCTGTGCAACCTAGACATAATGGTTGCCTCGCTAAAGCGAAAACAAGAAGTTGCACCCTAGACTAAAATATAAGTTATTTAAAGTTAACTTACCGAAACCACACATATCGCTGCCGTATATTATGCAATATAGTTTCTAAGAGTAAAACAAAACGGCGAATTATTTTTGTTTTCATGAAGCAGTTCCTCGCGCTTTCCGAGTCGGTGACATCAAGGGCTTCACCTGTCGAGCGGAAGTTGGGTGTTCATTTTTGTTCTTCTTCATTTGGGGTTTTCAATAGTGTGCAACTGCAGCACGTAATTCGGGGCGTTCCTGCATGGGGGCGTTCCTGCGTTTGCGAAGGACTGTGTCTACAAAAAGACGCCATTACAATTGATCTCTATATTAAGGGAGTTACTGCTGGTGTTGTGTAGTGAACTACATGTTATGCCTACAGAGAAATAGTTATGGTGTCTTTTTGTAGGCACTAACCCCGTCATGGCTCGTTGGAAATTAATGGCGTTTTTGTAGGGTTTTTCGATTAACGCAGAAAATATGGCTTGTGGTAAACACAGGCTTAGAAGATCTTAAATGTTTTGTTTAATGAGATAATGAGATCAGCTAATGTAATTTTTTGTAAATTTTGAACCATTTATGTAAGAAAAAAACACACACACAAAGCACATAAAAGGCTTCATAATTCATAAAGGTCATGTTTACTGACTGATATTATCTCATAGAACAATATGTATAAGGTCTCCTAAGACTGTGTTAACCTCAGACCTTATTTTCAGCATTTATCCCAAATCCCTATTCTTTACCCATTCATTTTCTCCATAGGAATGGCTGAACAAACCAGAGTTAACTAATTTTGTTTTTTTAGGACTACAATTTATTAGCTTGGTAGTAGTTGAACTAAATTCATATCTAGGAAGTGTTTCAGTAGTTCACTTTTTTTGCCATGTACTGGTGCAGCTAACTACTGGAACTACACACTACTTCTTTGCAAATATTTAACCAAATATAGGTAAAGTAGGCAATAATTTCTCCCTTGAAACATTGTTTTTGTGTTTAATAAACTAAATTACACATTCTGTTAACATATTACCCCAAAGTGATCTGTTCTTGCAATTTATAGTCTATGACATTTCAGATTTACATATGATAATCTTTCACGAAGTAGTTTGGATGTAGCTAACTACTTTTTCAAAGTAACTTTACATTTCGTAAGTTAGCTTAACTTCTTTCAGTCTGAAATAATTGGTAGCTTGGTAAACCATCTTTTCAGAGTAGTTTCCCCAACACTAATTATCGCCACCTGCCGGGCTGAAATGTGACGGAGACTAGTGCTGTTAAGGTGACCGTATTACCGCCACATCGGTTTGTCGCGAGTCATGACAGCAGTCGAATTCCACGTGACCGTTTAGTCACAGTAATTAGGCTTCTCCAAGCTCTGATGCTGCTGATGGTCATTAGTAGCCTACTAAATGTGCCAACTGCCTGGTACTCAGCACTCTATTATTACTCTGACATCAATGCAAATGTTTTCATGAGAGCCAAAGAGCTCATGTTGCGCAACAGTTCTTTATGGTAACCTATAGGTAACCTATAGTTCTCTGACTGACCAGCAGTCCGGAGGTGACGGAGATGATTTTGGCGGCGGTGAACTCGGTGGTGATCTGGTCGTTGGGTTTAGAGATGTGGCGCAGGATGCTGCCGTGGATGATGCCTCCCAGGATGAAGTTAATGTGACCCACCAGGATCAGAGTAAACCCCTTCTTCATCAGACGCCCCGGACCCTTCTCCTTATCTGAGATCAGCACACGGTCGTCATTGTATGGTCATCGTTGAAGAGTAGGCTACCAGGGTTGGGGTCAATACCATTTCGATTCAGAAAGTAAACCAAATTCCAATTCCAAATTTTCCTAATTGAAAAACGCTGAAGAGAAATGGAGTAGAGTGCTGAGTACCGTTACTCTCTTTCTTGGTCAAATAGCCATTACACAGCCTTGAGGTGTGTTGGGTCATTGTCCTGTTGAAAAACAAATGATAGTCCCACTAAGCACAAACCAGATGGGATGGTGTATTGCTGCAGAATGCAGTGGTAGCCATGCTGGTTAAGTGTGCCTTGAATTCTAAATAAATCAGTGACAGTGTCACCATCACACCTCCTCCTCCATGCTTCACGGTGGAACCACACATTTAAAAAATATGTTTATTTTATTTAACCAGGCAAGACCGTTAAGAACAAATTCTTATCTTGGATTCGAACCAGGGTGTCTGTAGTGACGCCTCTAACACTGAGATGCAGTGCCTTAGACCGCTGCGCCATGTGGAGATCATCTGTTCACCTACTCTGCGTCTCACAAAGACACGGCGGTTAGAACCAAAAATAAAAATGTTTAACTCATCAGACCAAAGGACATATTTCCACCGGTCTAATGTCCATTGCTCGTGTTTCTTGGCCCAAGCAAGTCTCTTATTATTATTGGTGTCCTTTAGTAGTGGATTCCTTGCAGCAAGGCCTAATTCACACAGTCTCCTCTGAACAGTTGATGTTGAGATGTGTCTGTTACTTTTATCATTTATTTGGGCTGCAATTTCTGAGGCTGGTAACTCTAATGAACGTATCCTCTGCATCAGAGGTAAATCTGGGTCTTCCTTTCCTGTGGCAGTCCTCATGAGAGCCAGTTTCATCATAGCGCTTGATGGTTTTTGCGACTGCACTTGAAGAAACTTTCAAAGTTCTTGAAATGTTCCGCATTGACTGACCTTCATGTCTCAAAGTAATGATGGACTGTCGTTTCTCTATTTGAGCTGTTCTTGCCATAGTATGGACTTGGTCTTTTACCAAGTAGGGCTTTCTTCTGTATACCACCCCTACCTTGTCACAACTCAACTGATTGGCTCAAACGCATTAAGAAGGGTAGAAATTCCACAAATTAACTTTTAACAAGGCACACCTGTTAATTCAAATGCATTCCAGGTGACTACCTCATGAAGCTGGTTGAGAGAATGTCAAGAGTGTGCAAAGCTGTCATCAAGGCAATGGGTGGCTACTTTGAAGAATCTAAAATATAACATATATTTTGATTTGTTGAACACTTTTTTGGTTACTACATGATTCCATATGTGTTATTTCATAGTTTTGATGTCTTCACTATTATTCTACAATGTAGAAAATAGTAAAAATAAAGAAAAACCCTTGAATGAGTAGGTGTGTCCAAACTTTTGACTGGTATTGTACATGAGTTTCAAATTTGTGGGAGATCATTTTCACCATAAAAATAAAAAGCATTACATGCATGTCGCATTTGCGGTCACTTTTGAGAATGGTGTTATCCCGCTAATGGACAATCCGCGCTTATAGCCTGATACCGTGTGCGCATTGCTGTGCTTATAATGTGAAGAAATAGCCTAATAGCCTAATCAAGCTAAACATTGTGATCTGTTGCTTAAAAACGTTTTTTTTTATGCTAGTGGTTGTATTCATTTGGGATCTATCGCATCCCACAACTGTCCCAGACTATGATTGGAATATTTATTTCTCGCACAGAATAGAATAGGTCAACCTTTGTACTATGGGGATAGTAGATTGACATAGGCAAGTACTTTTGCTGTTCGTTAGGCCTACTCATCTTGTTGGTTGACGAAAAGTAAATGTGGACAGTTCTTCAAATATCTTCAATATGCGCCTCGGAATGGGATAAGGACCCGCTCAGTTGCGTCCCTAATGTGTCTGTCTTCACTTATAGCCTGTGAGAAAGACCCAATCATTTGATGGAGAGCCATGTGCGTTATAGGTGCTTCGGAGCATGCAGCCTGGAGAAGAGAATTATAATTATTATATTCTGCCCAAGGGCACAACGGCCAATGGCCGCAAAAGGCATGGATTTTTTTAGCGGGCATTATGGCAACACAAAGGAGATGCCACCGGAAAAGTTTTGGCATTATCAAGTGCTTGTGAATGAGAGACTGATGAAGTGTATACAGCCTGTGCAAAAAACAAAGCAGAGCTCATGCCTTTCATGCAACTTTTTTCAAATGATCATTAGAGTCGTATCATGCAGCCTTAGAATGTATTAAAAAATATATCCCAGTGTTTGTATCACAACTAAAGTTACATAAATAACTCTAAATTAAGCATATAGGAGTACCTGTTTCTTTGTTAACTGCTCAACATAGAATAGCCGCATATGTATACTCCCTCAAATCATTTGGAGAAAACATCCTTTATTCAGCTATGTTCAATGGTATTCTTCATATTATAAAATAATATAAAATAATGCCCTGGAATACTAAGCAAATCTTGTCTGATAAATGATCTAGTGTAGCCCACAGCCATATGGGATAGCCAGATCAGGGCCTACCATAAGGACAACTCAGAGTATGGTATTCTGTTCTTCTGAAATAGACTACATTTTTTTCATATCATGTTTCTTTAGACTGGTCTAAAATAAATAATGGATTTATTGTGATGGTGTAGGCTATATTACATGGATTTATTAGACTTTTTAAAATGTAGATTTTACAAAGGTCTGCATCATTGGCTTGAAGGCTATGCATGGAAGCCAGGAGCTGCTAAATGTGTTTATGTTCATTAACGGTCATTTAATGTGGGACCAGCGGTTATTTGCTTGGCAATCACCGGCTGACGAAATTTCATGACCGCCACATGGAGACTTTGGAAGTGTTCTAGATTCTGCACTCTTGTCTACATGAATGGTGGAAGGATTTTTTTTTTGAGTGAATAAGTTTGTTCTGGAAGGGTTTGAATAAATTGGGGAGGGTGAAGCTTATTCCCAGGGATGTGATGCCTTTGATGTTTGAGTTGAGCGTTCAAAGGAGGGCAATCTCGGTTAACCCAGAAGTAAAATCTCACATAATTTGGTCAACTGCGCAGAATCTGCCCACAGGATATTAACGGGACAAAAGTTATTGGGGTTACATGTATTTAGTATACACTAAGGATCTAACACACCAACACAGTTTTGAAGAGGGAATGACAACGCCTTTTCCCCCTCAGGACGCTGAAAAGATTTGGCATGGGCCCTCTGATCCTCAAAAAGTTCTGCAGCTGAACCATTGAGAGCAGCTTGACTGACTGCATCACCGCATGGTATGGCAACTGCTTGACATCCGAACCGCAAGGCGCTACAGAGGGTAATGCGTACGGCCCAGTACATCACTGGGGCCGAACTCCCTGCCATTCAGGACCTCTATACCAGTCAGTGTCAGAGGAAGGCCCTAAAAATTGTCAGACTCCAGCCACCCAAGTCATAGACTGTTCTCTCTGCTACCGCACGGCAAGCGGTACCAGAGCGCCAAGTCTGCGACCCAAGGCTCCTGAACCGCTTCTACCCCCAAGCCTGCTGAACAGTTAATCAAATGGCCACCCAGACTATTTATATTGACCCCCAACCCCCCCTTGTTTTTACACTGCTGCTACTCGCTGTTTTTTATATATGCAGTCACTTTACAAATTACCTTGACTAACCTGTTGTTATGAATAAATTCATATGATTTATATGTTTAATGACTAAATGTTTGTATGTTTAAGTAATGACTAAGAATATTCCATTCTGAAAATGTATGCAATAGGGATAGGGTTATAAGACAATGATAATCCAATTGATGTGTGTGTGTCTAGAAATGTATAATGTATAGAGACTGGGACAAGATGGTACAATCTTGCCATAAGGAGTATCTGTGAGAACAAAGAATTCTTTGTGAAACCATACTACAGGAGAGAGGCCTTCTCGTCCTTGGGACGGGAGGGAAGGCTAGGAGCTGTCCAGATTGACTTATGTTGCAAGATTGTGATAAGCCAATGAATGTGTACTGTGGGAACTATTTCCTAGAGAGGGTGGAGCATTTGTATCATTTGTGTTCAGCTTAAAGCTTATACAATATAAAAAGACTGTGTTCACATTTGGAGTTCAGAGCTCTCGTGAATAAACATTCTGACATTTGAAAATTGTAGACTGGGCTTCTGTCTGTTTCATTTCAACCAGTATCTTACAAATTCTGGGTTACAGACGGAGTAGTTTGAGAACATAATTCTCGTAACACCTGTACCTCCCCACTTTGACTCGGTACCGGTACCCCCTGTATATTGCCTCGTTATTGTTAATAATTTTCGTGTTACTTTTTTATTTTATTTTTTTACTTTAGTTTATTTAGGAAATATTTTCTTAACTATTCCTTGAACTGCATTGTTGGTTAAGGGCTTGTAAGTAAGCATTTAACGGTAACCTGTTGTATTCGGCATGTGACAAATAAAATGTACTTTGATTTTATTATCTATCCTGATTGCATAGTACCTTTTACCCCTACCTACATGTACACATTACCTTAATTACCTCAACTACCTCATACATTGTCTCAGTACCGGTGCTCCCTGTATATAGCCTCGTTATTGTTATTTTATTGTGTAACTGTAATAGAGCCTGTGTGTAGCTGGTGTAGAGGAGTCAGGCGCAGGACAGCAGATATGAGTATTAAACGTAATTTACTCAAAATTCCAATACAACTCAAACAATCTAGCCCACAATAACAGACCGTATTACAAACAAACAATCACGCACAAAAAACAGGCGGAAAAAAGAGAGTTAAATAATGAACATATAATTGGGGAATTGAAACCAGGTGTGTAAAACAAGACAAAACAAATGGAACATGAAAAGTAGATCGGCGATGGCTAGAAGACCGCCGAACGCCGCCCGAACAAGGAGAGGGACCGACTTCGGCGGAAGTCGTGACAGTAACTATTTCCTTTTTTCTTATTTGATATTCTTTTCTTACTTTTTAACTCTGTATTGTTGGGAAAGGGCTCATAAGTAAGCACTGTATCTGGCGCATGTGACCATTTTTTTTAAATTTAATTTGGATCATAATTCAAACACACCAACAGTCGTTCAGAGGGCACGACAACGCCTCTTCTCCCTCAGGAGGCGGAAAAGATTTGGCATGAGCCCTCAGATCCTCAAAAAGTTCTACAGCTACACCATTGAGATAATCTTGACTGCATCACTGCTTGGTATGGAAACTGCTTGGCATTCTACCGCAAGGCGCTACAGAGGGTAGTGCGAATGGCCCAGTAGATGACTGCCATCCAGGACCTCTATACCGGGCGGTGTCTCCAGCCAAGAAGTCACAGACTGTTCTCTCTGCTACCGCATGACAAGCAGTACTGATGCACCAAGCCTGGAACCAACAGGATCCTGAACAGCTTCTACCCCCCAAGCCATACGATTGCACAATAGTTAGTTAAACCCTCGCACCCTTTGTTCATAGCCAAGGTTTCATTACTCATTGTGTATCTATTATTACATGTTTTACTTTCCTATTCCTACATTTTCTTCCTCTCTGCATTGTTGGGAAGGGCCCGTAAGAAAGCATTTCACCGTTAGTCCACACCTGTTGTTTACAAAGCATGTGACAAATACTATTTGATAATGGTGAGAGTGAACCACACAGAGTAGGTGGAGGTACAGTTGAAGTCGGAAGTTTACATACACCTTAGCCAAATACATTTAAACTCAGTACCTGACATTTAATCCTCGTAAACATTCCCTGTCTTAGATCACCACTTCATTTTAAGAATGTGAAATGTCAGAATAATAGTAGAGAGAATGATTTATTTCAGATTTTATTTCTTTCATCACACTCCCAGTGGGTCAGAAGTTACATACACTCAATTAGTATTTGGTAGCATTGCCTTTAAATTGTTTAACATGGGTCAAACGTTTCGGGTAGCCTTCCACAAGCTTCCCACAATAAGTTGGGTGCATTTTGGCCCATTCCTCCTGACAGAGCTTTTTCAGTACTTTTTCAAAGTACGTTCAACTCAAGGAGACAGAACGCATCTCCTTCCTGAGCGGTATGATGGCTGAGTGGTCCCATGGGGTTTATACTTGCGTACTATTGTTTGTACAGATGAAGGTGGCACCTTCAGGCGTTTGGTAATTGCTCCCAAGAATGAACCAGACTTGTGGAAGTCTACAAAATTTTTTCTGAGGTCTTGGCGGATTTCTTTTGATTTTCCCATGATGTCAAGCAAAGAGGGACTGAGTTTGAAGGTAGGCCTTGAAATACATCCACAGGTACACTGCCAATTGACTAAAATGATGTCAATTAGCTTATCAGAAGCTTCTAAAGCCATGACATTATCTGGAATTACTTGTGTCATGCACAAAGTAGATGTCCTAACCGACTTGCAAAAACGATAGTTTGTTAACAAGAAATTTGTAAAGTGGTTGAAAAATGAGTTGTAATGACTCTTGCACTTCCTGATTAAACATCCCAGTTGAAAGAAGATTCAGTAAATAATGAATGATGATACATTTGGGCAGAGGTGGTGCATTACATATTTATTTACAAATAGAAAATACCAAACCATTTAAAGAGGAAACAGAAAGTCATACATTGCAGAGGCTGTCATAGGATACACTTGTCAGAAGGCACAAACTTACTTCTCATGCGCACGCACACACACTCTCAACACTAACTACACTGCCCAAGTGCTCCTCAGAAAGTAGAGAGACTATAAAGAAAAAAAAGCACATTGAATATTACAGTAACCGTAAAACAGATTTTAATTCCACAACATTGTGCCCTACTGAACTTGACCCAGGTTACCGAACTGCATTCAACAGCATTTCATTGTTGCATTTGGCAAGACAACAGCTTGGCTAAAGCAGTACCAGTCACACAGCCAGGCCACTACATTAACAATTTGTCCACTTATATCTATAGATTTCCTATTTGGACTTCATACAAACTCCTCTTTGGATTTGTACAGTAAAGTAAAACCCTTACCTGCTGTTCACAACAAAAACACTTTTTCAATGGCCAGAATATTCAACGGAACGTCCAAAGGAAACCATTTCATTATCCAAGTACACTATAAGAAATAAGGTTGGCCAAACAATGTAAAGTATATCTTTTTTTACAGAACAGATAAAGTTGTAATAACAAATCAGAGGCATGAATACTGTTCACCACCCAAACACCTCTAAACTACAGCTCCAGCCATTGGACATCTCCAGTAAATCATTCAGCTTGTTCCTCTGCTTTGACTGACAGCCTGTAAATACAGCCCCTCCCAGACTATTAGGTCAGCCTCGATGGGGGTGTGGCTCCATCAGTTGAGACCACAGTAAACGATTTCAGAGTGTAAAAAACTAAAATGGGAAAGATACAAATGACACATTGGTAACATAAATATAGCCCCTAGACTTCCCCCTATCCCACTCATATATATCTACATGGCTGCGTTTAGACAGGCAGCCCAATTCTGATATTTTCTCCACTAATTGGTCTTTTGACCAATCACATCAGATCTTGATCAGATCTTTTTCATTGGTTAAAAGACCAATTAGTGGAAAAAAAGATCAGAATTGGGTTGGCTGTCTAAACGCAGCCTACAATGGTCACCTACAGCCAAGTTGACTGCAGACATTCATGCACAGCCGTGCGTGACCACTGAAGCAGAGAACTTTAAGGCGGATAGCGTGTGCATGTATTCAGCCACCGAGAAGGCAAATGGCAGAGATATAAAACAAACAAACATGTAACACTGACATATGATAACTGTGTTGGCTTCCTTTCCAAAATAAGTTGCTACTGTGTATATAGAGAGAACTAAACAGAGAGGGGCTGACTCGGACAGCCCCATAATAAGGCTCTATGGTCCTCCAGAGAAATAGAAGACACCACACAAGGTTTTGGGTGAAAGAGTCTGAGGCAGGGGGTGTGGCGTGTGCATGTGTGGGGGTTAGGGCCAGCAGGGGTATAGGTGTAGGCCTAAGCCTGCCTATAGGTGTATAGGTACTGAAGTGGGGATCCATGGGTCCTTAGGGGTAAGAAGGGGAGGGTTGTAACAAGCATGTAGGGGGTATTATAGGTAATGGAGTGGGGGTCCATGTTGATCCTGTTATGAGGACACAGTGACGGGATTGAGGGAACCGTTCCTGCTGAAGAACTTGGTGAAGGCCTCTTCTAGCACAGTGGCCATCCTGCTCTGGTCCACCTGTAGGGACAATCAATCAATTAACATGTTGTGGAGCGGCAACACATATTGAAGATTAACAGCTGTGGGAGATATTATGTATGCCATGCTTCAGAGATATACAGTGCCTTCAGAAAGTATGCATACCCCTTGACTTATTCCAGTTTGTTGTTACAGCCTGAATTCAAAATGGATTAAATATATATTTTTCACACCCATTTACACACAATATCCCATAATGAAGTGAAAACATGTTTTTAAATAGTTTTGAAAATTTACTGAAAATTAAATACAGAAATATGTAATTTACCTAAGTATTTACACCCCTAAGTCAATACATGTTAGAATCAATCACCTTTGGCAGCGACTACAGCCTAAGACCTTTCTACACCTGGATTGTGTTCAAGCTCTGTCAGGTTAGTTGTTGATCATTGCTAGACAGCCATTTTCCAATCTTGCCATAGATTTTCAAGCGGATTTAAGTCAAAACTGTAACTAGGCCACTCAAGAACATTCAACGTTGTCTTGCTAAGTAACTATTTGGCCTTGTGTTTTAGGTAATTGTCCTGCTGAAGGTGAATTTGTCTCCCAGTGTCTGTTGAAAAGCAGGACTGAACCAAGTTTTTTTTAATATATATATATATATATACACATACATACATACATATACACACACACAACTCCCTAGTCCTTGCCGATGACAAGCATACCCATAACATGATGCAGCCACCACCATGCTTGAAAATATGAAGAGTGGTACTCTGTGATGTGTTGGATTTGCCCCAAACATAACACTTTGTATTCAGGAGAAAAAGTTAATTGCTTTGACACATTTTCTGCAGTACTACTTTGTTTTATTGCAAACAGGATGCATATTTTTGAATGTTTTTATTACTTCTTTTCACTTTGTCATTTAGGTTAGTATTGTGGAGTAACTACACTGTTGTTAATCCATCCTTAGTTCTATCACAGACATTAAAAGCTGTAACCGTTTTAAAGTCACCACTGGCATCATGGTGAAATCCCTGAGCGGTTTCCTTCCCCTCCGGCAACTGAGTTAGGAAGGCTGCCTATATTCTTGTAGTGACTGGGTGTATTGATACACCATCCAAAGAATAATTAATAACTTCACCATGCTAAAATTGATATTCAATGTCTGTGTTTTTTACCGATCTACCAATAGGTGCCCTTCTTTGTAAGACATTGGAAAAAAACCCTGGTCTGTGGTTGCATCTGTGTTTGAAATTCATTGCTCGACTGAGGGACCATACAGATAATTGTATGTGTAGGGTACAGAGATGAGGTAGTCATTCAAAGATCATGTTAAACACTATTATTGCACACAGAGAGAATCCATGCAACTTATTATGTGACTTGTTAAGCACATTTTTACTACTGAACTTATTATTTCGGCTTGCCATAACAAAAGGGGTTGAAAACCTACCGACTCAAGACATTTCAGCTTTTTATTTTTTAATTAAATTTGTAAAAAAATAAATCTAAAAAACACAATTCCACTTTGACATTATGGGGTACAGTGTGTAGGCCAGTGACACACAATCTCAATTTAATCCATTTGAAATTCAGGCTGGAAATGTGGGAAAAGTCAAAGGATGTGAATACTTTCTGAAGGCACAAAGTAAGAGTGGGAGAATCTAAAACCAGACAGTCCTATCTGTAGTAGAATGGAGAGCAGGAGCTGCTATCTGGCATTTGTGTGTTTATAGGGGTCAGTCAGAGCTGAAGTGGGTGTAGGGTGTGACCCTCTAAATGGACACTCACTGCCTCTCATATGCCAGCTACAACAATTACACTTTCACAAACCCTGACACACACACCGCTCTACCACAGAACCCATACACGCAAACATACACACTTGTTCCTCTCTCTCACACAAGTACACCCTTACCTCGCTGATGAAGCCCAGATGTACCAGCTCAACAGCCAGTTCCTGTACATTCTCATCTGAAGCACAACAGACAGCAGGGTCAGTGGAAACACACACACATTGTCTAGAGGTGAATTTTCCCTTTAGGTGCAAAAAGAACTGTGTTAGTAACACCAACATTAACCACAACAGTTACAGTTACATTGGACTTCAGACAGAAACCGTCGTGCCTAGTCTCTTCCTGTTATAATCTTATCATCACTGATAGACACATAATGTGTGTGTCTACTGCAGGGAGTGTCAGTGCCCTGCCCTCCCCAGAGAGCAGCTGCCAGCAGCATACACACGCAGGCCTGCAACACTGGACACACCCTCCTGGCCATGCAAAGACTTGTGTTCCATGTATATCCCTGACTTAGACCTCTAATCCCTACAGGGTTTAATAATATCCTGTTTGTACTGTCTGGGGATCCCTGATATGGCCTTCCATGTATTCCCCCCTGCCCTCCCCATTCCACCTTATCTGCACGTTAGACTCTCCCGCTAATTTTCACACATACACGGCACACATGCATGCATGTTGACAGTCTGTTGGTGGCAGCTATGGATGCGATAGGAGCGGCCCCACTGGTGTGGGTTAGGCTGGGGTTACAGTACACTAGGGCAGGCCAGTGTCTGGAGTCATAAAGACAAAAACGCACACTCAGACAGGCTTGGATGGCCAAAGTCCTGCCATTCCCAGACAACATACACACAGAGTCCGACACGAGCTGGGAGGGTTAGAACTGTAAATCTCTCCAATTGTGAAATCTGACATTGTTTTAATGCAGGAATAGGCAACATTGTTGGGGGTGGGGCCCACAATAAATCTGAACTCATCATGAGGGGCAGCAGTTGCTCGCAGGTCTGGTACCCACATCCACCTTGTGTATTCTACTATTCTAACTCACAACAGCAAGTTGAGAACCCGAATGAGTGTACCCCCAAAATATATTATACATATACAGTACCAGTCAAAAGTTGACACACCTACTCATTCAAGGGTTTTTCTTTATTTTTTACTACTTTCTACATTGTAGAATAATAGTGAAGACATCAAAACTATGAAATAACACATATGGAATTACGTAGTAACCAAAAAAGTGTTAAACAAATCAAAATAGATTTTAGCTTCTTCAAAATTTCAAGAACTTCAATAAAAGTTTCTTCAGGTGCAGTCGCAAAAACCATCAAGAGCTATGATGAAACTGGGACCCAGAGTTACCTCTGCTGCAGAGGACAAGTTCATTAGAGTTACCAGCCCAAATAAATGCTTCAGAGTTCAAGTAACAGACACATCTCAACATCAACTGTTCAGAGGAGGCTGCGTGAATCAGGCCTTAATGGTCGAATTGCTGCAAAGAAACCACTACTAAAGGACACCAATAATAAGAAGAGACTTGCTTGGGCCAAAAAACACGAGCAACGGACATTAGACCGGTGGAAATCTGTCCTTTGGTCTGATGAGTCCACATTTTAGATTTTTGGTTCCAACCACCGTGTCTTTGTGAGACGCAGAGTAGGTGAATGGCATGAAGAAGGAGGGGTGATGGTGCTTTGTTGGTGACACTGTCAGTGATTTATTTAGAATTCAAGGCACACTTAACCAGCATGGCTACCACAGCATTCTGCAGCAATACGCCATCCCTGGTTTGCGCTTAGTGGAACTATCATTTGTTTTTCAACAGGACAATGACCCAACACACCTCCGGGCTGTGTAATGGCTATTTGACCAAGAAGGAGAGTGATGGAGTGCTGCATCATATGACATGGCCTCCACAATCACCCGACCTCAACCTAATTGAGATGAGTTGGACCGCAGAGTGAAGGAAAAGCAGCCAACAAGTGCTCAGCATATGTGGGAACTCCTTCAAGACTGTGGTAAAAACATTCCAGGTGAAGCTGGTTGAGAGAATGCCAAGAGTGTGCAAAGCTGTTAAAGGCAAAGGGTGGCTACTTTGAAGAATCTAAAATATATTTGTTTAAAACTTTTTTGGTTACTACATGATTGATTCCATGTGTTATTTCATCATTTTGATGTCTTTACCATTATTCTACAATTTTAAAATAAAGAAAAATCCTTGAATGAGTAAGTGTCAAAACTTTTGATTGGTATTGTACATATTTTAAATTGATCTCAGGGCTGCCAGTTGCCCATCCCTGGTTTAAAGGAACGCTGTGTGGTTACGTTATCTTACCCAAACACCTGTCTACAACACCTAGTTTGATCGAGACTTGTGGTCTGTCTGGCCTGTTAGGAGAGAGACCATCCAGTAAGACTTAATCCTATTGGCCCCCTTGGGAGCAGCATATGGGCTGTGGATTGTCAGGTTATTATTATAGAAGACCTATGGGTCCATGCGTTGTCTAATAAAGCCCACTGGGTTGCCAATAGCATAGATCTCTGTGTGTGTGCAGTCCTCCTTTTCTTTTGGCTGTTCGTATACTTTGATCTCCAGCCCCTGCCCGCCCAGATCAATGTCTGTGTTTCTATCTCTTGTTCTTACTGGGTAACAAGTCACAGCTTAAGTGTCTGTTGAGTTTGTCCTCCAGCTTCAACAGTAGTGTCAGCTGTGGAGGGAAAGGAGATGTAACGGTTACACATTCAGTGACTGGCCACTTAAACACACTTGTCTATGGTCATCTAACTTTTATTCACGGATCTAAAAATAATTAGATTAACGCTACTTACATGATGTTTTGCACCCTCCTCCACCGGCTCAATATTA
This sequence comes from Hucho hucho, assembly GCA_003317085.1. NCBI lineage: Eukaryota > Metazoa > Chordata > Actinopteri > Salmoniformes > Salmonidae > Hucho > Hucho hucho. The sequence continues at coordinate 88,535 of QNTS01002706.1, read as the reverse complement.
CACTGCATCTGAACAACCTGCAGAAGGTGAGAAATGTAGATAGGTGTCCAACAAATAAAATGTATTACCATTATTAGTTCATTGTTTGGATTTGTATACTTTCCACACTCCCCCCCCCCCCCTCACCTTGCGTGTCTCTAGTTCAGCAGGTTCTGGGGTGGGGGATTTGACAGAGGGGGTGACAATGGGGGACTTAACAGGGGACTGCTGGGGCTGCTGGTGAGAGGGCAGGCCGAACGCTGTCAGGGGGTAGATACCATTCCTGTTGGGTAGGGAGGGCAGCGGGGTTACTTTACATTGCATGATTAGACAGGTAAAGTACACATTTTATTTATGACCAACTTTTTCTTATTTCCTATTTTTGTGTTGGGG
>QNTS01002706.1:73364-85533 GCA_003317085.1 Hucho hucho | reverse complement strand
AGCTGTTGGCCAGGGTTGGGGTAGCCAGGAGGAAAGCATGGCCAGCCGTAGAGAAATGCTTGTTGAAATTTTCGATGATCATGGATTTATCGGTGGTGAAATGGCGCCGGAAGAAATGGCAGCCGTTTTACGGGCGCCTAACCAATTGTGCTATTATGTGTTTTTTTTTCGCGTTATTTGTAACTTATTTTGTACATGTTTCTGCAACTGTATCTTACGGCAGAAAAGAGCTTCTGGATATCAGGACAGCGATCACTCACCTCGGATTAGACTAAGATTTTTTCAACAACAAGCAAGACGCACATGATATTCTCCAAACATCCCAGATTTTCGCAAGAAGCAGCAACACAGGTACAGGGGCAAAAGAGCCGGATGCCTGGTCAGGACCCGGAGGCGGCGATTGGGAAAGCTGCCGTTACCGTCAATACTACTCGCCAACGTGCAATCATTGGACAATAAATTAGACGAGGTGCAATCATGAATATCCTACCAACGGGACATTAAAAACTGCAACCTCCTATGTTTCTCGGAATTGTGGCTGAATGATGACATGGATATTCAGCTAGCGGGATATACGCTGCACCGGCAAGATAGAACAGCACCCTCCGGTAAGACGAGGGGGGGGCGGTCTGTGCATATTTGTAAACAACAGCTGGTGCACGAAATCTAAGGAAGTCTCTAGATTTTGCCCTCCTGAAGTAAAGTATATTGTGATAAATTGCAGGCCACACTACTGGCCAAGAGTTTTCAGTTGTACTTTTCGTGGCTGTTTATTTACCACCACAGACAGATGCTGGCACTAAGACCGCACTCAGTCAGCTGTATAAGGAAATAAGCAAACAGGAAACCACTCACCCAGAGGCGGCGCTCCTAGTGGCCGGAGACTTTAATGCAGGGAAACTTAAATCAGTTCTACCAAATCTCCATCAACATGTTATATGTGCAACTAGAGGGAAAAAAATTCCAGATCACCTGTACTCTACACACAGAGACACGTACAAAGCTCTCCCTCGCCCTCCATTTGGTAAATCCGACCATAATTCGATCCTCCTGATTCCTGCTTACAAGCAAAAATTAAAGCAGGAAGCACCAGTGACTCGGTCTATAAAAAAGTGGTCAGATGAAGCAGACGCTAAACTACAGGACTGTTTTGCTATCACAGACTGGAACATGTTCCGGGATTCCTCCGATGGCATTGAGGAGTACACCACATCAGTCACTGGCTTTATCAATAAGTGCATTGAGGACGTCATCCCCACAGTGACTGTACGCACATACCCCAACCAGAAGCCATGGATTATAGGCAACATTCGCACTGAGCTAAAGGGTAGAGCTGCCGCTTTCAAGGTGCTTACAAGAAATCCTGCTATGCCCTGCGACGAACCATAAAACAGGCAAAGCGTCAATACAGGGCTAGGATTGAATCATACTACACCGGCTCTGACGCTCGTCTTATGTGGCAGGTCTTGCAAACTATTACAGACTACAAAGCGAAGCACAGCCGAGAGCTGCCCAGTGACACGAGCCTACCAGACGAGCTAAATCGCTTATATGCTCGCTTTGAGGCAAGCAACACTGATGCATGCATGAGAGCATCAGCTGTTCCAGACGACTGTGTGATCACGCTCTCCGTAGCGGACGTGAGTAAGACCTTTAAACAAGTCAACATACACAAGGCTGCGGGGCCAGACGGATTTATAGGACGTGTGCTCCGGGCATGTGCTGACCAACTGGCAGGTGTCTTCACTGACATTTTCAACATGTCCCTGATTGAGTCTGTAATACCAACATGCTTCAAGCAGACCACCATAGTCCCTGTGCCCAAGAACACAAAGGCAACCTGCCTAAACGACTACAGACCCGTAGCACTCACGTCCGTAGCCATGAAGTGCTTTGAAAGGTTGGTAATGGCTCACATCAACAACATTATCCCAGAAACCCTAGACCCCCTCCAATTTGCATACCGCCCAAACAGATCAACAGACGATGCAATCTCTATTGCACTCCACACTGCCCTTTCCCACCTGGACAAAAGGAACACTTATGTGAGAATGCTATTCATTGACTACAGCTCAGCGTTCAACACCATAGTACCCTCAAAGCTCATCACTAAGCTAAGGATCCTGGGACTAAACACCTCCCTCTGCAACTGGATCCTGGACTTCCTGACGGGCCGCCCCCAGGTGGTGAGGGTAGGTAGCAACACATCTGCCACGCTGATCCTCAACACTGGAGCTCNACGACTACAGACCCGTAGCACTCACGTCCGTAGCCATGAAGTGCTTTGAAAGGTTGGTAATGGCTCACATCAACAACATTATCCCAGAAACCCTAGACCCCCTCCAATTTGCATACCGCCCAAACAGATCAACAGACGATGCAATCTCTATTGCACTCCACACTGCCCTTTCCCACCTGGACAAAAGGAACACTTATGTGAGAATGCTATTCATTGACTACAGCTCAGCGTTCAACACCATAGTACCCTCAAAGCTCATCACTAAGCTAAGGATCCTGGGACTAAACACCTCCCTCTGCAACTGGATCCTGGACTTCCTGACGGGCCGCCCCCAGGTGGTAAGGGTAGGTAGCAACACTTGTACTCCCTGTTCACCCACGACTGCATGGCCAGGCACGACTCCAACACCATCATTAAGTTTGCAGACGACACAACAGTGGTAGGCCTGATCACCGACAACGACGAGACAGCCTACAGGGAGGAGGTCAGAGACCTGGCGTTGTGGTGCCAGGACAACAACCTCTCCCTCAACGTAACCAAGACTAAGGAGATGATTGTGGACTACAGGAAAAGGAGGACCGAGCACGCACCCATTCTCATCGACAAGGCTGTAGTGGAACAGGTTGAGAGCTTCAAGTTCCTTAGTGCCCACATCAACAACAAGTTGTTCTCCATGGACTTGACAGTATACCAAAACTTTTTGGAGTTAGAGCTACAGGATGCAAGTTTCTGTTTGAAAAAGCGAGCCTTTGCTTTCCTGACTGACTGCGTGTATTGGTTCCTGACTTCCCTGAACAGTTGCATGTCGCGGGGACTATTCGATGCAATAGCAGTCCGCCACAGGATGTTCTTGTGCTGGTCAAGGGCAGTCAGGTCTGGAGTGAACCAAGGGCTGTATCTGTTCTTAGTTCTACATCTTTTGAAAGGGACATGCTTATTTAAGATGGTGAGGAAGTTGCTTTTAAAGAACTACCAGGCATCCTCGACTGACGGGATGAGGTCAATATCCTGCCAGGATACCCGGGCCAGGTCGCAGAAGTGTTTTAGGGAGCGTTTGACAGTGATAAGGGGTGGTCGTTTGACCGCGGGCCCATAGCGGATGCAGGCAATGAGGCAGTGGTCGCTGAGATCCTGATTGAAAACAGCAGAGGTGTATTTGGAGGGCAAGTTGGTCAGGATAATATCTATGAGGGCGCCCATGTTTACAGATTTAGGATTGTACCTGGTGGGTTCCTTGATGATTTGTGTGAGATTGAGGGCATCTAGCTTAGATTGTAGGACTGCCGGGGTGTTAAGCATATCCCAGTTTAGGTCACCTAATAGAACGAACTCTGAAGATAGATGGGGGGCAATCAATTCACATATGGTGTCCAGGGCACAGCTGGGGGCTGAGGGGGGTCTATAGCAGGCAGCAACAGTGAGAGACTTATTTCTGGAGAGATTAATTTTTAGAATTAGAAGTTCGAACTGTTTGGGCAACTTAGCAGGCTAACTCCTCCCCCTTTGGCAGTTCTATCTTGGCGGAAAATGTTGTAGTTTGGTATGGAAATCTCAGAATTTTTGGTGGCCTTCCTAAGCCAGGATTCAGACACGGCTAGGACATCAGGGTTGGCGGAGTGTGCTAAAGCAGTGAGTAAAACAAACTTAGGGAGGAGGCTTCTGATGTTAACACACATGAAACCAAGGCTTTTTAGATTACAGAAGTCAACAAATGAGAGTGCCTGGGGACACACAGGGCCTGGGTTTACCTCCACATCACCCGAGGAGCAGAGGAGGAGTAGGATAAGGGTACGGCTAAAGGCTATCAGAACAGGTCGTCTAGTGTGTTGGGGACAGAGAATAAAAGGAGCAGATTTCTGGGCATGGTAGAATAGATTCAGGGTATAATGCCTGGTTATTCTTTAAAAGTGCCTTCCTCACCATCTTAAATAAGCATGCCCCATTCAAGAAATTTAGAACCAGGAACAGATATAGCCCATAGTCATCTCCAGACCTGACTGCCCTTGACCAGCACAAAAACATCCTGTGGCGTTCTGCATTAGCATCGAACAGCCCCCGTGATATGCAACTTTTCAGGGAAGTCAGGAACCAATATACACAGGCAGTTAGGAAAGCCAAGGCTAGCTTTTTCAAGCAGAAATTTGCTTCCTGTAACACAAACTCCAAAAAGTTCTGGGACACGGCGAATAAGAGCACCTCCTCCCAGTTGCCCACTGCACCGAGGATAGGAAACACTGTCACCACCGATAAATCCACAGTAATTGAGAATTTCAATAAGCATTTTTCTACGGCTGGCCATGCTTTCCACCTGGCTACCCCGGTCAACAGCCCTGCACCCCCTTCAGTAACTCGCCCAAGCCTCCCCCATTTCTCCTTCTCCCAAATCCAGTCAGCTGATGTTCTGAAAGAGCTGCAAAATCTGGACCCCTACAAATCAGCCGGGCTAGACAATTTGGACCCTTTCTTTTAAAAATTATCTGCCAAAATTTTCGCAACCCCTATTACTAGCCTGTTCAACCTCTCTTTTGTGTCGTCTGAGATTCCCAAAGACTGGAAAGCAGCTGCGGTCATCCCCCTCTTCAAAGGGGGAGACACTCTTGACCCAAACTGCTACAGACCTATATCTATCCTACCCTGCCTTTCTAAGGTCTTTGAAAGCCAAGTTAAACAGATTACCAACCATTTCGAATCCCACCGTACCTTCTCCGCTATGCAATCTGGTTTCAGAGCTGGTCATGGGTGCACCTCAGCCACGCTCAGGTCCTAAACGATATCATAACCGCCATCGATAAAGAGACTGTGCAGCCGTATTCATTGATCTGGCCAAGGCTTTCGAATCTGTCAATCACCACATCCTTATCGGCAGACTCGACAGCCTAGGTTTGGTGAACCAGGCCTCGCCTGGTTCACCAACTACTTCTCTGATAGAAGTCAGTGTGTCAAATTGGAGGGCCTGTTGTCCGGGCCTCTGGCAGTCTCTATGGGGGTGCCACAGGGTTCAATTCTTGGGCCGACTCTTGTCTGTATACATCAATGATGTCGCTCTTGCTGCTGGTGAGTCTCTGATCCACCTCTACGCAGACGACACCATTCTGTATACTTCTGGCCCTTCATTGGACACTGTGTTAACTACCCTGCAGACGAGCTTCAATGCCATACAACTCTCCTTCCGTGGCCTCCAACTGCTCTTAAATGCAAGTAAAACTAAATGCATGCTCTTCAACCGATCGCTGCCCGCACCTGCCCGCCCGTCCAGCATCACTACTCTGGACGGTTCTGTCTTAGATTATGTGGACAACTACAAATACCTAGGTGTCTGGTTAGACTGCAAACTCTCTTTCCAGACTCACATCAAACATCTCCAATCCAAAATTAAATATAGAATTGGCTTCCTATTTCGCAACAAAGCATCCTTCACTCATGCTGCCAAAACTGACTATCCTACCGATCCTCGACTTCGGTGATGTCATTTACACCTCCAATACTATACTCAACAAATTGGATGCAGTCTACCACAGTGCCATCTGTTTTGTCACCAAAGCCCCATATACTACCCACCACTGCGACCTGTACGCTCTCGTTGGCTGACCCTCGCTTCACACTCGTCGCCAAACCCACTGGCTCCAGGTCATCTACAAGTCCCTACTAGGTAAAGCCCCGCCTTATCTCAGCTCGCTAGTCACCATAGCAGCACCCACCCGTAGCACACGCTCCAGCAGGTATCTCTCCCTGGTCACCCCCAAAGCCAATTCCTCCTTTGGCCGACTTTCCTTCCAGTTCTCTGCTGCCAATGACTGGAACGAACTACAAAAATCTCTGAAACTGGAGACACTCATCTCCCTCACCAGCTTTAAGCACCAGCTGTCAGAGCAGCTCACAGACCCGTGCACCTGTATTTAGCCCATATGTAAATAGCCCAACCAACTACCTCATCCCCTACCGTATTTATTTATCTTGCTACTTTGCACCAGTCTTTCTACATTGCACATTCATCTACTGCACAACTACCATTCCAGTGTTTAAATGCTATATTGTAATTACTTCGCCACCATGGCCTATTTATTGCCTTTACCTTCCTTATCTTAACTCATTTGCACACATTGTATATAGATTTGTTTTTCTACTGTATTATTGACTGTATGTTTGTTTTACTCCATGTGTAACTCTGTTGTTGTATGTGTCGAACTGCTTTGCTTTATCTTGGCCAGGTCGCAGTTGTAAATGAGAACTTGTTCTCAACTTGCCTACCTTGTTAAATAAAGGTAAAATAAATAAATAAAAATACAGGCAGAGCAGAATAACAGTCTAAGCTAAATACTGCCACCCAGTGGTTGTATAGTGCATTACAAGATCATTGTATAGTAATGTAGAGGTAAGAGTCCTGAGCGCTCTGGGTTAACTACGCCCTCTAGTGGTGAACATGCTTAATAGGCTGGACATCTGTCCAGTCCTGGTCAATAGTTGATGGGGAGTTCCTTACCGGACATCCTCCAGGAACTTATCCAGCTCCAAGGCAGGAAACTGAGACAGCCTGATGAGGAAAGAAACAGAATCAGCACAGGTTTCTGAAGAAAATACCCTGAGATCAAAAACCAACTGTGGCTTCCTCAGTTGAAGATGTATAAACTGTTGTCTCTTACTTGAGCTGCACGCCCTCCTTTATCTCAGCAATGATGAGGTTGGGGTCCATGTTCTTAGTGATCTCCTCTAAGGCATTCTCAGGGATCATATCTGAAAGAGGTATGGAGAAGAATAGAGGTACTCACGCTGATGGTGACAATGCAGTGTGTGTTTGTGAGAATGCGTGTGTCTTGTGTTTGAGACTCAAACTGGCGTGTGTGTGCGTGTGAGAAGACTCACAGTGGTGGCTGATGATGCAGAGTATGCGAGTGAGAGTGTGTGTGTACAATAAGACTCACGCTGGTGGCTGACTATGCAGTGTGCAGCTAGCAGCTTCAACAGGGGCACCTCAAACAGAGCCTGGTGGAACAGCAGCTCTCTGGCTGTAGGCCTCTTAAACGGGTCAGCCTCCAGACAAGTCTGGATAAACTCCTGCAAGGTACCCACACATGGCATCACACACACACACACTTCCAGAGAAAATCTTATAATACATGCATGCAAATGTATGTAGTTCTGTCCTTGAGCTGTTCTTGTCTATTAACGTTCTGTATTATCTCATGTTTATGTCACACAGACAAACACAAACACACACGAATGCCAACACACACACACACTCTCCTACCCTCTGCAGTGGGTCTTCCAGTGACTGTATGGCATTGTTGATGGCCTCCTGAGAGACGTAGGAAGATTCTCCGTTCCCCTGGATCTCCAATACTGCCATCTACACAATACACAATAGATATCACCACCACCCACCCAACACAAGTCGCAACGCCGTCACATAAAAATGATGTGGAGTGATGACATCACAAATTCTGGCGCACAGAGATAACATCACCCATTTCACATGTGGATTTAAGTGTCCCATCTCACCTCCAAGGCACACATCCCAAAGGAATAGATATCCACTGCAGTAGTGACATCTGCAACAGCTACAGGTGGGAGAATGGAAGATAGAAAACAATGGTTTGAGTGACTCAATAGTCTATCATTTCCTGAGAATATATGCATTCCTTATGCCCTACAAATAACCAACATATAACCTATCCATAAATGTCCTTCTTTACCGCCATATTCTGGGGCGAAGAAGTGCAGGTTTTTCTGCTCCTCTCTGCAGGTCTTTACGTGGTTGTTGATGGTGTCTGGAGCCACTGAAGGAGATAAACACAGATATACTGGGTTTGACACAGTCTATAAATCTGTTATAACCGGTTAGAAATATGTTATCTCTGGAAGATAAACCCATACAGGGCTGGCTTGGACAGTGCTGCTAAGCCAGTAATAAACCAGTGGTTATGACTAGAGTCCTACCTGATCCTATCTTGATGAGTCCGTTGTGTTGAATGAAGATGGTGTCACAGGTCAGGTTGCCGTGGATGATGGGTGGCTCACAGGAGTGGAGGTAACTACAGAGCCACATCAGAAAGCAGAGAAGTAAGTAAAGCACTGTGTTTTTTTGGCTTACCTCATAAACCAGGGCAGGTTCAGTAGCGTACTCCACAGGAAAACATTTTGTAATGGAAATAAAAAATGTTGACAACTTAGGGTATTAGTACCTCCCCATTTCACTCGGTTTTAAAACGTTCAGCCCTGTTTCGTGCCTACTGAGCATGACCCTGGCTGCCCGTTTGGATTGAATATGGGGTCCTGGTATTAGTGTTGCAGCTATGACTGAGTTGGTCTGTGTGAGAGAAAGACTGACCTGAGGGCTGAGAGGATCTGGGTGCACCATCTCTTCCAGGCCTAAAGAACAAACAAACGACATACTTTCAGTTACATGTAGACTAACGAACGTCTTCCTATACGCTTAAGCATCCTTTGATGTGCTACTGCGTTGTAGGTGACTTGGTGGGCAAGGTCAATTGTACTATGATATCTGCACCTTTTCATTCATAGTCTTGTGGTTCTTCTTGGTCTTCTTCAGAAACTGCTTCAGACTTCCCGAGGACATGTACTCAGTGATGAAAATAACCTGAGGTGTAGACAAAGAAAAAAAAGAAGTTAAGAAGAATTGATTAGATCAACCACGCCAAACAAGGAAGGTTTCTCCTCTCGTAGCAGTCAGAACCTACCCTGGCGCGGTTGATGTCATTGATGTCAGCCCAGTACTTGTGGAACTTGACGATGTTGAGATGCTCCAGCTGAATCAGGTTGTCAAACACAGACTTCACCTTCTCCTGTTCACAGAGGTGGATAGACATGGTAAACATTTAACTAAACAGGGTCTGTAGTGGTGGGATCAACTGCTTGTATCAGTGTGCAAGGCATATGAAATTAGATATTTGCTCTAGTACAGAAGATAACAGTTCTACTAGACACGAGCGAGGAGTTATTTTCATCACTGAATACATGACCTCAGGAAGTCTGAAGCAGTTTTTTCCCCCGTCTGAAATGTGGTGTATAAATAAAATTTAATTATATTTTATTGTAAGGCCAGGGCTGCCTGTATTCAGCTACTTAGAAAGGAAGCTTTGAGCTGTTTGAATTGGAGTTCAGATTAAGTCATGAGTCAATAAAAGGACACTGGTGGTCTGATTTCAGACTGAGCATCCTGCTAGTGTCGCCGCCAGGCATACTGTACCTCCTGCAGCTTGAAGTTCTTCCTCTCTGAGAACATGACCTCGTTCCAGACCACCTCCACCCCTTCCTCCGTGTCCATGGCCAGGTAGGCAGCATCTATCCCTGGGACATTCCGCTGGTTCACCTGGGGGAGAGAAGAGGCAGACACATGGTTCAGTACCTTCACAAACGGTTGCAAAACGTTCATTGGACAGTCCAATGGTCTCTCGTCTCACCTCCTCTCTGCGTTTCTGCCAGCGGCCGCAGGGGCTCTCCTCCAGGATCTCTGACTCGTCTTCGCTCTCCTCCTCCTCATCCTCTGTGGGGGTGGTGGCGGGGGGCCCCGTTACAGGGGGACACACGGACGCAGGTCCCTGGCCACTTGGGGTCACCGTCTCTGCCTTGGCTTCCGGAACCTGGAGGGGTTTACCGTCTCCCTCTGACATCACGGAAATACAGGTCTCTGAGAGAATATGCTACTCTTCTCCTCTGGGCGGTGCGAAGGCAGAACACCTTTCTCGCTCTTCTCAAACTGTAGCAGTCACGCCCCCTTCCACTCCCTCCTCTCTCTCACACACCCTGGGAGCTATGAGGCACTATAGGAAAACGGGACACTGTTAATATCACACACACGACTTACATAGCAATCAATACCTTACCTGTTATATGAAATAAGACCTCAACTTTTCTTTATGAACTACTAATCCAATTGGGTCAAGACTTGCTACGTCACTCAACAAAAACAACTCTATGGTTACCAGTAAAGGCAGCAAAGACATGATATTTTCCATAACTAAAATCGAAGTGGCTTTCTTGCTATGCAGTTGTTATAGTGGACTGTCATTAATGAGGCAGCCAAGTCAATTGTTTTGTTAGTTTGCTAACGTTAGTTACCAAGCTAATTGGCTGTCGGGCACTCAAGTTCAAGTTTCACACGTAGATACCATAGATAACGTACTGTAGCTAGCTAGTTAGGTAGATTGAAGTTAACGCTAACTTTTACACGCCTCTCTATTCCAAACTCAGGACACTAGATAACTAACTGAAGATAGCTAATTGATCAACTTACACGTAAAGTTATCCCCGGCCATTGGTTTCAACTACAAAATGCTACATTAACAGCTACATGCATTCAGAAAAGATGTCTAGCACGAACTCCGATAAACAACACACAAGCTGCAAACACAACTTTAGCTAACGTTAGCTAGCTAGCTCGAGAACTAGCAAGATAACTTAGGCAAGCAGTTTTGTTTAGCCATTGTCAGCTAGCTAGCGTATTAACAAGTCAGCAATAGTTCCATTGTTACCCAGCAATTCTGTCAACACACACGGTTAGCTACTTACTTAAAAGACAGCGACGACATGTATTTATTACCAACCCCTCGCAGTGCGTAAATGATCTAGCTAGTAACGTTAGGAGCTAGCTGTGTAGAAATGGCCAGGGGGAGGGACACCCTTTCGCAGAATATCACAACTACTTCCACGATTGTGCGCAATGCGCATGTAAAGCGCAGCTTTGATAAGCTACACCTCAGTGCCCGAGAGGTAAACATTGCTCCCCTACCACTGATCTAGGATCAGATGACATTACTCTACCTCCAACTCAACCCTATCCCATCCATTAATTAGGGCATTTGTTGGCTAAATATCCCCTTATTTATCAGCGCTTAGTTATCAGTGTTGTATTCGCATCATGATACAAAGTAACCACGTATGACTAGAAAAAATCTTACAAGGATGCAAAAAGTTACGTTTAACGTAGCCACTGCACTAAACATGATTTTGAGTTCGACTGATGGCCTGTGTGTATAATAACACGGTTCACTTTCCTCATCATACATACTATTCTGTCTGCACACATTGCACAACACATCTAACATATGGGTTTACAAGTGTGAATTTAGCAACTTTTTATCAAAACGCAAACTGATTAAACTCTCACTGTGTACAGACGTCACTTAAACGTCTATTCTACGTTGGTTCAATGTAATTTCATTGAAATTAAGTGGAAACAAAGTTGATTCAACCAGTGTTGCCAGTGGGCTGTATTTTCCTAACCTTGCATAATTTGTTCTCCTGATACATTTTGGCAATGTAGGCGCACTAGCTTAAAGAAAACACATTAATACTTGTCATCTTCAATATCTCACAAGATATTTGAGGAATGTCAACATTCTTCATTCATTAAAATTAGGCTACTTAGACATTTTATTTTAAAGTAGGCCTATATCAAATCAAATCAAATGTTATTTGTGTTAGCAAATGTTATTGCAGGTGTAGCGAAATGCTTGTGCTCCTAGCCTACAGTGCAGTAGTGTCTAAAAACGTTTCACAACAATACACACAAATCTAAAAGTCAAAGAATGGAATTTAGAATTATATAAATATTAGATTGAGCAATATCGGAGTGGCATTGACTAAAATACAGTAGAATAGAATACAGTATATACATATGAGATGAGTAAAGCAGTTTGTAAACATTATTTAAACATGATTAATGTGACTTGTGTTCCAATATTAAAGTGGCCAGTGATTCCAAGTATATGTACAGTGGGGCAAAAAAGTATTTAGTCAGCCACCAATTGTGCAAGTTCTCTCACTTAAAAAGATGAGAGAGGCCTGTAATTTTCATCATAGGTACACTTCAACTATGACAGACAAAATGAGGAAAAAAAATCCAGAAAATCACATTGTAGGATTTTTAATGAATTTATTTGCAAATTATGGTGGAAAATAAGTATTTGGTCA
>QNTS01002706.1:62346-72699 GCA_003317085.1 Hucho hucho | reverse complement strand
TGACCAAATACTTATTTTCCACCATAATTTGCAAATAAATAAATAAAAAATCCTACAATGTGATTTTCTGGATTTCTTTTTCTCATTTCGTCTGTCATAGTTGAAGTGTACCTATGATGAAAATTACAGGCCTCTCTCATCTTTTTAAGTTGGAGAACTTGCACAATTGGTGGCTGACTAAATACTTTTTTTCCCCACTGTATATAGGGCAGCAGCCTCTAAGGTGTAGGGTTGCGTAACCGGGTGGAAGCCGGCTAGTGAAGGCTATTTAACAGTCTGATGGCCTTAAGATAGAAGCTGTTTTTCAATCTCTCTGTCCCAGCTTTGATGCACCTGTACTGACCTCGCCTTCTGGATGATAGCGGGGTGAACAGGCCGTGGCTCGGGTGGTTGATGTCCTTGATGATTTTTTTGGCCTTCCTGTGACATCGGGTGCTGAAGGTGTCCTGGAGGGCAGGTAGTTTGCCCCCGGTGATGCGTTGGGCAGACCGTACCACCCTCTGGAGAGCCCTGTGGTTGCCTGCGGTGCAGTTGCAGTACCAGGCGGTGATTCAGCCCGACAGGATGGTCTCAATTGTGCATCTGTAAAAGTTTGAGGGTTTTAGGGACAAGCCAAATTTCTACAGCCTCCTGAGGTTGAATATGTAACTACTATGATAAGGCGTTTTGGCTGATCCAAATGTGGTATCAGGTTGGGTGGAAAAGATGTTGGGTGCTGTTAAATCGGTGAAGGTAACCTGAAGTGGACTGAAGTGAAGTGATGTTTCTTCCGCCCAAGAGGGAGCGGGTGCTCTGTGCCTTTTGAGTTTTGAATCAGAGTCTTTACCGGACAAAGTCATTTTAGGATATTTCAGTTATCCTGTTAGATCTTTAGTGCAAAATCCAGATTCTACGTTTCTGGTCATGTTGCAGTGTTTAGGAGGGAGATTAGGAGGGAGATTACAAGATGTGAGAAGTGTGCAGGAGGGCATGAGACAAAGGATTGTGTAGTTTCAGTAGAAAAAGTTGTGTGTCAACTGTAGGGTTGCCCATGTTGCTGGAGATCGGACGTGTCCGGTTCAAGAGGCAGGTGTTGTATGCTGAGGCAGGTGTTGTATGCCGAGGCAGTGAAGAAAGTAGAGGAAGATGGGTCAAGGGTGAGGAATCCTGAGAGGATCCCTCTGAGTAGTAGATTTGTGCCAGCACAGAGAGATAGACTTATGAGTTATATGTGCTTCAGTAAGGTTAGCTTCTTAGCGTTCATACTGTAGCAATGGTTATCAACTGTATGCAGAAATGAAAAGTAAATCACAGAAAACATATCTTGTTGTAGCAGCTCCTGAGAAGTACTTAGGTGTATGAGACTTGACTTCAGAAGAGTTACAGGGTGTGTTGACTGGTGATGTCCCATCCTTCCAGGTCGTTGGCATGGGGTAGGATCAGATTAAATTAGTGGAATAAGGTGGTGGGTTTTAATGAGTGTAGGGTTAGTTGGTAGGGTAATTAAAAATATGTTTTATGACATTTTTCCCGTTTCCCATGATGTATTACAACGTGTAATGGATTTATACTATAGTTCAGTTGGGGGCGGTAATGCAACATATTGGATGCCAACCGCCATTAAACCTCATCTAAGAAGAAGATCACAGCATCGAGTCACCCCACGACACAGAAAACGAATCAGACCCTAAAATACACGCCACTACAAACACACACTGATCTATAAGAACGAGTATATCGGTGAATACAGCAAAATTAGGGGCGCCTGACCATTACCATTAGGTTACACATAGCCGTAGTTTATGCTAGGTTATGTATGCAGGGATAATTGCAGTTGCTACGTGGAAGTGAAACATTTTATGGAGGCTGGGAAGGACGTGGGGGAGCGAGGAGCCGAAGTGGGGAAACTGGAGATTGCTACAACGTACTGGAAACAGTACAGCTTCTGCTGGCTACGAGTGACCCACACGCACGGGACGGGGTGGAAACATGGCCGCGAATGGCAACAATTTAACATCTGGGATGGGAGAAATTATCCAACTGAACGTTGGTGGGACACGGTATTACATCGTTTAAATAGACCAATTCAGTCTAAAAGAACTGGCAATGTGCTCTCATGGAGGGCAGGATAGTATTGACAGACTCGAACAGGCAGACGGCTCGGTCGTTTCTTTTTAGGTTGATATGATGTCGCAGACGATAACATGGAATTCGGATTGCGATAAAATGCACGAAAAGCACGCAACACACGCGCCCGTTTTGTCAAGGCGTGTTTACATTGTTGCAAAACGTAATCTTAGGATATGTCTGGACAATGTGTAGTAAATTGCCCGAATTATTGACGGTGTTCCAGTCACATGTGTTAGCAGCAGCATATGAATTACCCAAGCATGAGATCCCACAGTAAACACTTTACATAATTTATGTGTGTATTGATATGTATGATTCCACCTTGGCTTGGACATAGGAATAGAAGATGTGGCGATATCCTACACCGGGACTTGTGAAAACCTATGAGAATTAATGAAAAATAGTATAGTACAATACAATCCACTGTCATTGAATCTCATTAATTTTGCATTGTCATTATATGTCTGATTCGGTCTGATCTTAGGGATATCCTTTCCTTCCTCAGGTTCAGCACCTCTAGACAGACTCTGATGTGGATCCCAGACTCTTTCTTTTCAAGGTGGGTCAATCTACACATCTCTTTATCTCTGCTAAGATGTCATCTGGCTACAGCTCTGGAAAGGTGACCCAGTTTACTTAATGTTTATCTCCCAGCGATTCAATATTGATAATGTACACTGTATCAAACAGCATTAGGAATAAAGGATTGCCCCACAGTTGACATAAAGCCAGAGTGAAAGCTGAGATGAGCTTTTTATGGCTAACTAGAGCAAGTGGTTAAGTGTGTGTATGTGCCTGTGTGTGTTTCAGTTTGCTGAGTGGGAGAATATCATCTCTGCTGGATGAAACTGGAGCTGTGAGTCTTTCTATTACACAAACAAACATGTTTCAATGTTTTTTTGGACAGGGGACTAAACATTCCACAGATGTACTCTCTTATGCTCTTTCACACAGTGATATTACTGTATATATAAACTGTACTAATGGTATTTACCCCCCCCCCCCCCTAAAAAAAAACATGACTTCTAAATGTCCCTCCTGTCCTCTAGATATTTATTGACAGGGACCCAACAGCCTTTGCGCCCATCTTGAATTTCCTTCGAACCAAAGAGTTAGACTTAAGGTAAGAATACCTGACCCTCCCTACATACAGGGTCAATATGTGTACATTATGGGGAAGCATATTGGGCCAGGTTAGGTCTTATGACTGATGTTCTCTTCTCTTCGTAGGGGGGTAAACATTAAGATTCTCCGCCATGAAGCAGAGTTTTATGGGATAACTCCATTAGGTAAGGCCTCCATGCACTAACCTGAATACTTACTATGCTACTATGTGCCATTAGGTATGGCCTCCATGCAGTAACCTGAATACTTACTATGCTACTATGTGCCATTAGGTATGGCCTCCATGCACTAACCTGAATAATTACTATGTAACTATGTGCCATTAGGTATGGCCTACCTGCACTAACCTGAATACTTACTATGCTACTATGTGGTATTACTAGTATTACTATGGTATTACATAGTTATTTATTTGCTATATTTCTCACTTAATGTCTTGAGCTAATCTGGGAAAAAACACAAATAATAATCACTTTATAGTTTTACCTTGTCCACTTACCTATTAGCTATCAGATACAGTATACCTACCTATATAAAATATACAATATAAAACTATTTTCCTGACACGAAGTGCTGATTTGGTCACATAATTATGTTAGGTTTCTGAAGTATTTCTGAATATCTGCCTCTTGTGTCTTCAGTGAGGAGGTTGCTGCTGTGTGAGGAAATAGAACGTTCGTCCTGTGGCAGTGTTCTGTTCCATGGATACCTCCCTCCTCCAGGTACTGTATTCCCACAACTCCTCTTAACTAGAATTCTGGATCCTCCGGCACAGGTGAATTACAGGACATTGTACTCTCTCCATCTCTCTGTTCCTCTTTGTTTACAAGGGAAATATGAGTGCTCTAGTGACGCTCTTTCTAGTGTTAGTTTTGTCTTTGTACTTTTGGTATTTGTGACATTTATAAAATGTGTTAGCAATGTAGAATTTGATGTATTATTTCATTAGTTAGTTGGTTGATTGAAGAATGTGTTTCTCCCACAGCTCTCCCAGCCCGTAACTCCAGCCCTACCCCTGCAGCCTCTGGCCTTGCCGCTGAGGAACGGCCTGGTCCTAGTGGAGCAGAGGGGGGGTTCCCCCAAACCTGTCCCCCCCACCCCTCCCTTCCCGGACCCCCTGGAGCCGAGGCGCCACACAGACTGGGTAAGCAGGGAGGCAGTTAAGGGTTAAAAAACAAGGGTGTGTGTAATGAGGCATGGAGCTGGCGCTGGGCTGTTCTACTCCCCAGACTCCTTAGAACACTGTGTGCCTGTTTATCGACCAATCAGAATACTCAGTCCTACCATTGGTCAGGAGATGGGCTGTGTGTGTGTGTGCCAGAGTTTCCATTAGCCTGTAATAGCCGGCTTTTGTCCCCCAAAAAGTATTTTTAGAAAAGCCGATAAATAAAACTGGCATGAAATGATGCTTTTTAGCCTATTCACCCATGGAAATACATTTGACTGGACATGCTTATCGGTCTATAGGTCATTTGCATAATTTTATGCAATTAAATTGGCTTGTGTGTACAGTATATTTGTTATTTATCTTATCACACGTGTACAGCATACAAATGCAGAGCCCTTGAGTAGAACATCTGTCAGACAACGCAAGAGCTGCTGCTGCAGCATCTTGTGGTGCTTTCAACACAACTGGGAAAATACGAGGTCAAATCATGACGTCAGTGATCTTCAGTTCGGAAAGTCAGAGCTCTAGAAAGAGGCCAGAGTTTCCGAGTTGGATGACTGTACAAAAATGTTTTTCCCAGTCGGAGCTAGTTTTTTTTTTCTAATTTGTCTTGAACGCTCGGAAGTCTGAGATTTCCCAGTTGTTTTGAACCCGGCATCAATCGGCAATGGAAGGCAGACTTCATCAGTGCGTCACACACCACTTTGCAATGTGCTGGAGGCAGTATGCATTTTGAAAACATATACTTAATTGTTTGAAACCTGAATGTTTTAATACATATTATGATGCATGTCATACGTTGCTTCAAAGTATCCTATTAGATCTCCTCTCTACATTTCTAACTAATATTTTCATCTCTGTCACATGAAACCGTTGGCATGTGCAGTGCCCTTTTGACAACTGTGTTGTCCCGCTAATTGCATTATGGATCGAACATTTGTGCGTAGGCTCCTGCCTTGTGTGCATTGCTGCGCTTATAATGTGAAGAAATAATACTTTATTTTAAGCTAAAAGTTCTGATCTGTTGCATCAGACTCATTGCTTTTTAAAGTTATTTTTTGTTTATGTAGCCTAGGGCCACTGGTTGTATGAATTTGGTCTCTATCATTCAATAACTGTCCCAGAGTCTGTTTGGAATAGGCTATTTCTTTCTTAAAAAGCTGTCCAATAGAATAGGTAGCCTAAACTGTTCTACTGTAGTAGATTGACATAAGCTATTTGTCTTGTTGGCTGAGGAAAAGCACATGTTGACAGTTATTGTAACATGTTCAAAGTGCACATCAGAATTAGGTCAGGACCGCACATCATTGCATCCTAGACTTGCATGTTCTGTTAATATGAATTGACATATTCTAAATGTGATTTATGGCATTCTGTGCTCCGTGGGGTGGACACCCTAATCAGGTTACGCATCCAATGCGTATGGGTCTGTTCAATTTCTCAAATGTCCGGTAATTTTTTTCTAACGGAAACCTTGGTGTGTGCATGTTTGTGTGTGGCTGCGTTACAGCTGGAGTTAACATGCCCTGACACAGTCTGGATGGGGGTAAGAAGCACCAGCGTTAAAAGCTCCCAGTTAGATTAGTTCTGAGATGGGCTGTGTGTGTGTTAGAGCCACAGCCGGTTTAAGCTGGTCAGAGACCATGAGGGTTCTTAGTGTAGTTTGCACATGCTCTGCACAGAGCTGAATTATCCTATGAATTATATTGATGACATAACATTTTGTTGACACCCTCACCCAAATACATTGTACATGGTCATGCACAGACTTTTAAAAATCACATTGCATTTGTAAGCACAATTGCGCAATCATGGTAACGTACAGAGCATGTCTAGCATAAAAAGTAGGGAAAAATGGTACCAGCACCGGCCTACCCGAACCAGGTAACTGCAAAAAATAAAGCGACACCCTTCTTCCATAAAAAAATCCATAATTTGGTGTTTTGTGGAAGGTAGTGGAAAATTCTGTCTCAGGCGCCGTGGCAGATGGTTTACATCGTTTTCCTGCTCATCAAACATTCAGTGACCGCTCGTGCGGGACAATGTCATTTTTTGGGGGCATAGCCATGGTAGACAAAATAATGGCCTGCCTAGCATTTTTATACTTGACTCTAAGCATGATGGGATGATATTTTCACCTGTGTGAAAGCACCTGCTTTCAATATACTTTGTATCCCTCATTTACTCATTTCAATGAGTAAATGAGGGATACAATGTACAGTGTACAGTTACAATGTACTGTTACCTGTACATTGTACAGCACTGTGTGTGTCCAGGCAGTTAGTACTTTCCTATGTTATGTTTCCAGGTGCTGTGGTGGATCCTAGGAAGGTGCTGATTGTAGCTGGACATCAGAACTGGATCGTAGTGGCTTATGCACACTTTGTCATCTGTTACAGGTAACACTGGCATTGGTAGTTGGATCCATCGACTCAGAGTTGATATTATTGATAGATTATACTCATAAATCTTGAGTGTATGTACTAACGTGTGTGTATTCTCCACTCCAGGATAAAGGAGTCGTCAGGGTGGCAGCAGGTGTTTTCTAGCCCCTATCTGGACTGGTCCATCGAGAGAATCGCTCTCAACGCCAAGGTACTGTTATACTGCTATATTCACAATGGATTATCCTGAAAGTTGCGTTATCTATCATATGTATTGTTTTCAAGGTGGTAGGCGGTCCCCATGGCGATAAGGACAAGATGGTGGCAGCCGCCTCCGATAGCAACATCATCCTCTGGAGCATCCAGGACGGAGGGAGTGGCAACGAGATAGGTAGGGGGGATGTGTTTGAGAGATTGTCTGTGAAAGAGAGACATGTTTGTGTGTGTGTGTGTGTGTTATTGACTCACTCTATCCCCTCCTCTCTCCCCCCCCCCTCTCTCTCTCTCTCCCCCGTCGCTCTCTATCTCTCTCCTCGATCTCTCTCTATATCTCTCCTCTCTCTTTCTCCCCCCATCTCTCTCTTTCCCCCTTCCCTCTCTATCTCTCCTCTCTCTCTCTCCTCTATCTCTACTCTCTCTCCTCTATCTCCCTTTCTCTCTCCTCTCTCTCTCCCACCCTCTCTCGCTATCTCTCTCTCCCCNTAGGTGTGTTTAGTCTGGGTGTACCAGTAGATCATCTGTTCTTCATTGGGAACCAGCTGGTGGCCACCAGTCACACGGGGAAGGTGGGGGTCTGGAATGCTGTCACACAGCACTGGCAGGTAGTAATACATAGGGTGTGAGTGGCTGTGTGTCATTGACAGTGGGTATTTATGTATGTGACAGTGTGTGTATGAGAAAGAGAGAGAGTTTAACCCTTTCTTTTCTCTCCATCAGGTGCAAGATGTAGTTCCCATCACCAGCTGTGACACAGCTGGCTCCTTCCTGCTTCTGGGCTGCAACAACGGATCCATCTACTATATAGGTACACACACACACAGTTAATTCAGGAAGTGGAATTGGATTTTTCGTTTACTTCCTGAATTGAAATGGAATTGACCCCAGCCCTTCTTGGTTTCATAAATATATATGTCTCTCTCTCTCTCAGACATGCAGAAGTTTCCTTTGAGGATGAAGGATAATGATCTGTTGGTGACAGAACTGTACCACGACCCATCTAACGATGCCATAACTGCCCTCAGTGTCTACTTCACACCCAAGACCAGTGAGTACATAGACACACACACACACACACACACACACACACACTCTCAAACACGCATGCATACAGGCATGCACACACACCAACGAAGACTGAAATATATTATTTGAGTTCAGCCTTTCTTAGCAATGATCTTTTGTGATGTATTCTCTATCTCTCACTCTCTCCCTCTGTACCACTCTCTCTCTCTCTCTCTCTCTCTCTCTCTCTCTCTCTCTCTCTCTATCTCTCTCTGCACAGTGTTGTAATAATGTGCAAATAGTTGAAGTACGAACAGTACTTTTTTTTCGGTGAGGAAGCACCATTTACATATAGATTTTTAAAGTTTGTAGCCTACTGACAGGTGTAGCCAATTGAGTATCATTGTAGAATTGGACTATACATAAAATGCATCATCCAGTTGCCTATTTTTTTAAATACCCTCAAACTTCAAACTCTAATTTCAAAATAGGCCATCATAAGTGTTAATCGTGAATGAAAGTCATTTACATTTTACCGGTGAAATGTCCAAACTGCTTGCCAGTCATTTGATCTCAATCAGTTTCATGGGAATATGCACTTAGATCATCTAGTATTTTGTGAGCGAATTAAAGCAGACGGTGTTAAAAAGCTTGTATTTTGTTTCAGTCAGTGCATATATCCTGCCTAGTGGCGCGCGCTGTTGAGTTTTGGCCGCATGAGAATTTTTTGGGGATTCAGCATCAGATACAAAATCACTGAGGAGTTTTTGGGGATTCAGCATCAGATACAAAATCACTGAGGAGTTTTTGGGGATTCAGCATCAGATACAAAATCACTGAGGAGTTTTTGGGGATTCAGCATCAGATACAAAATCACTGAGGAGTTTTTGGTGTAACATTATAAGACTACTATGCTACAGTAGACAGTGTATTCGGAAAGTATACAGACCCCTTGACTTTTTCCAAATTTTCTTACGTTACAACCTTATTCTAAAATGGATTATATCATTTTTCCCCCTCATCAATCTACACACAATACCCCATAATGACAAAGGAAACTGTTTTTTTAAAAATGTTTGCTAATAAAAACGGAAATATCATATGTACATAAGTATTCAGACCCTTTACTCAGTACTTTGTTGAAGCACCTTTGGCAGCGATTACAGCCTCGAGTCTTGTTGGGTATGACCCTACAAGCTTGGCACACCTGTATTTGGGGAGGTTCTCCCATTCCTCTATGCAGATCCTCTCAAGCTCTGTCAGGTTGGATGGGGAGCGTTGCTGCACAGCTTTTTTCGGTTCTGCCCAGAGATGTTTGATTGGGTGTAAGTCTGGGCTCTGGCTGGGCCACTCAAGAACAGTCAGAGACTTGTCCCGAAGCCACTCTTGCGTTGTCTTGGCTGTGTGCTTAGGGTAGTTGTCCTGTTGGGAGGTGAACCTTCGCCCCAGTCTGAGGTCCTGAGCGCTCTGGAGCAGGTTTTCATCAAGGATCTCTCTATACTTTGCTCCATTTATCTTTCCCTTGATCCTGACTAGTCTCCCAGTCCCTGTCACTGAAAAACATCCCCACAGCATGATGCTGCCACCACCATGCTTCACCGTAAGTATGGTGCCAGGTTTCCTTCAGACGTGACGCTTGGTATTCAGGCCAAAGAGTTCAATCTTGGTTTCATCAGACCAGAGAATATTGTTTCTCATGGTCTGAGAGTGCTTTAGGTGTCTTTTGGCAAACTCCAAGCGGGCTGGCGTGCCTTTAGTGAGGAGTGGCTTCCGTCTAGCCACTCTACCATAAAGGCTTGATTGGTGGAGTGCTGCAGAGATGGTTGTCTTTCTGGAAGGCTCTCCCATCTCCACAGAGAAACTCTGGAGCTCTCTGAGTGACCATCAGGTTCATGGTCACCTCCCTTACCAAGGCCCTTCTCCCTGATTGCTCAGGCCGGGCGGCCAGCTCTAGGTAGAGTCTTGGTGGTTCCAAACTTCTTCCATTTAAGAATGATGGAGGCCACTGTGTTCTTGGGGACCTTCAATGCTGCAGACATTTTTTGGTACCCTCCCTGTCGTGGAGAAAATGATCATTAAATTATGACATTTATACAAGAAACGTGTGAATTCAATAATACCTTTAATTTAAGCACAATTAAAGGGAGCTGCCCTAGGAATCAGCTGACTCTGTGTCTTAGAGCACAGCCTTTATAGTGTACTCCCTATTTCCATACATAGACCCCTCCCCAAGCTTTACAGCTTCCCATATGTCCTGTTTCAATAGGGGTCTTTGTTCCATGGTCTTCTGGCATCCTGCTTTTCCTCAGATCTTAATCCGTTCCAAAGGACCTTCTTGTTGACCTC